>JAGFMF010011428.1:929389-945855 GCA_019455555.1 Galemys pyrenaicus | reverse complement strand
CTGCTCCCCGCTCTGTCTGTGGTGAATCCTCTCACCCGCCCCCCACACCTCTGGCCTGTACCCCAGTGCTTGTATGCATAAATAAATCTTTAAAAAAAATAAAAAAAAATAAAATAAATTCAGTTTTCCTAAGATTTTCTTGAGAATATTGCATCTATATTCATTAGAGATATCAGCCTCTAGTTTTATTTTATTGCAGTGTTATTGCTGGGTTTTGGTATTAGGGAAATGCTTGTCATAAAATGAGTTTGGAAGTCTTTGCTCCTCTGAAACTATTTAGAAAAGTTTTAGCAGTATTGTAGTTAGTTATTTGAATGTTTAATAGATTTCACCAGTGAAACTATTTTCTGGGGTTGCCTTCGTTGGGAAGTTTTAAACTACTTACTAATACAATATCTTCTCTAATTATTGATCTGTTCAAATTTTCTATTTCTTCATGATTCAGTCTTGGTGGGTTGTATGTTTATAGGAATTCACCATTTCTTCTATCCTAAATTGTTGGTCTTTAGTTGTTAATTGCGGTCTTTTATTATCCATTATATTTTTGTGGTGTCATTCATAAAGTCTCCTGTCTCCTTTATGATTTTCATTCTTTAAGTCTATTTTTTCTTGGTTAGTATACCTAAAAGTCCCCCTGCCATTTTGCTTATCTTTTCAAAAATTCAAATCTCACTTTTATGTATTTATTTCAAAAGCTTCCACTTTTGATTGTCTTTTGCAATATCTCTAAATTTTGACATGTTGGGTTCCATTTTTTGTCTCAAGATCTTTTGATTTATTCTTTGGTCTATTAGTTGCTCATGAATGTCCTGTTTAATTTCCATCTGTTTGTGAAATTTCCATATTTTCTCCTATTATCAATTCCTACTTTCATTGTTTTGTGATTGGAAAATATATTTGATACAACTTTTATCTTCTTGATTTTTTTATATCTTGTTATATGAACTAACATAAACTCTAATCTAGAAAATTTCTGTGTGCACTTGAGAAGAATGTTTATTTGGCTGATGCTGCATGACATATTTTGTATATGCTTTTTACAGCCAATGGTGTTCCAGTATTTGGATTTTACAGTCCTGAAGCACTTTTTATTAACTTCTTTGTTTTCTTTAAATGACATGAGGGACAGAGTCACGCTCTTAACCATCGGTCACCACACCTTTCTTTCCTACCTTACCCTACTGCTTAATTAAAATGGTTTCACCATACTTTTCTATTTTGGGGTTCCTAAAGATGACTATCACTAGAGGTACTGGAATAGAAGATGTTAGGACTATTTTATTCAGCCTGAGATTTCCACTGGGCACTGAATATCTGTCTTGGAGGGGAAGCTGCATGGAGAGGTGACAGACCTGTGGTAGGGAGTGAGGTGGAGTGAGGCTGGAGAAGAGTTTTCTAGGATAGTAATTTAAGGAAACCCCATCTTGCCATTTACCTGCTGTTAATGATTCAGTCATTGTGACCCCATCTAAATGGCCATTGCCTCAAGTGAGATAGAAGACATGATATGGGAGGAGTCATTAGTGAAGTATATAGGAGCAAAGGATGCTAATTAGAAAGAGCACAACAGCAAACTATGTTCCTGGACACAGATTTCTCTGCATATCCCAAAGCATCTTTTAGTTGGTCTCTGCCTGCTTGTGGCAACCTTGCCATGACCTTTTCAGTTCACTTGCATTAGGTTATTGGTTATCTTTTTCTTCTTTGTCATATTTTGCTTGCCATATGCTCACCATGTTTTCTATTTCTTACTTCACCCTGAGGCTGGAACAGAGAGGTGACTTGGAGTGGGGTTTATTTGGGGAAAAGTTAGAGCAGGGCAATTCCTATTACACATGCATTAATGTATACACACACATGTGCACACACACTACTTTTAGGACCCATTACAACCTAAAAGATGTGCAGAGATATATTAAAAAAAGTATTTCAAGTCAAATATTTTTAAATTTCCCAGATCCCCTGATGCATATCCCTGTTTTATCCCGGCAATGAGGCATATTTTCATTGTTTTATGAAGGATGAAAAAAGCTGATGAGTCCTCATTTCCTTCTATATACAATATGGGAAAACAGCAACTCTGCACACTTTCTTTTTCACTATGGATGAGGGAATAAAATATTTGCAAAGTTGAAAATAAAATTGAGAGGCAATAATTTAAGATGTTAACCTTTCCCCATGGCAGTTCCAGCAGATCTTTCTGTCTTGCTAAGGGATTCAGAATTTGCGGAAGCTTGGAGCCCCTGAGCTGTTGGTGATCACTTTCACAAGTTCCTGTAATTATATGCAAGGACTGACATTTTAAGGTTGGCCGAATGCCTGACTTTTAAACAGGGGCATTTGCAGTGTGCCAAAGGCACAATAAACTGCAGGATGGGCACCTTCCTGAGGGCTAATATTACAAGAAGATGTTTTGTAGAAGGGCTGTAAAATTACTGAACAGATAAGTACTATATGGCTTTGTGTTTAAAGAGTAGATTAAAAAATTATTTATGCTTTAGAAAATGATTCAACTAAAAAAAAATCTTCACTTGCATAGGTTATACTCTCAGATCCTGGGGATACAGATACATGAACCTTTATATTTAGAGGGTCTTTGATGATAAAATGGATGCAACACTGCTATGATGATGACAGGTAGTATCTTTATTAACTCAATCTTCATGAATTACTGATGATGAACCCAATATCATGGGCTGGAGTGGTTGATTAAAAAAAAGATTTGGCTAAGAGAAACTTGAATAGAAAAAGATTCAAGGGCCTCCCTGATGGTGCAGTGGGTTGAACACTAAACTGTGAAGCATCTGACACACAGCAGTGCAAGTTCAATACCCGGCCAGGGAGGGGACCCACATGGCGCAGCAAACTTCTCCTGCTTTGCCCGCTGCTCCCCTCAGCAGTGTATTTCAGTCCATGTGCCTGTTCTGCACCCCACTGTGTCTCTGGTGAATCCTCTCACCTCTTGCGACTGTGGCCTGTACCCCAGCTCTTGTATGCATAAATAAATAAATTTTTTTAAAAAATAAAAAGATTCAGGAGTGACACTAGGGGGCCAAAGGAAGTAGGGGAACCATTAATGGAAATAAGTTTGGTGGTGTCTGCTCAGCTCTGGAGCAATCCCAGTTCAATTCTGTGCATTTCTTAGAAGTATATATTAATATTAATTTTACCTATCATATAAGGAAATTCAAAAAAGAGGGTAATGAATGGATCATCCTGGATTACAATTTCACATCCTCCTGATTCCCAAGCCTGTACTCTTTTTATGCTACCCTGCTGGTGGCCAGGACATCTGTTCCCAGTTCTTAAATGAACCAGATGGGTGTGGTTGGCAAGTCACTCAACAACTCTGGGCCTTATTTTACCCATCCAGAAAAATAAGAGCTAAGACAAGTATGATTTCCAAAATGACTTCCAGCTCCTAGAGTCTATGATCTTAGAAATGAAAAAAATGTGCAAACTTTCTGAATATTTTTTTGGGCAACAAAAAATCAAGCATTGGGATTTTTTTCCTCTTCACATTAGTGGCAGGGTAGTCACTGCCATCTGCTCCTCAGGTTTCCGTGGAAGGAATTACCAGAAAGCTATCTTAAAGAACCGTTGTTTGACTCTATAAGAATATGTTGTCTTATACCATGGGATTTCACTTTTGAGACCACAAATAACTACAATTACTTTGTCTTTCTTAACGCTGAAAGCTTTTACTTATATAGAGACAAAACGAAATGTTTTCATTCCTCTAGCTTAGATAAGAGAGGTAGAGAGCTTGGAATTGCTGAAATAAGTTGACTTTATTTTTTAAACAGCAGGCCATGGTGGTTATGGCTAAATGTGACACACAAAACATGGTGAGATATTACCAACAGGCTTCGTTTCCAGCCAATTGAAGTCATGGGGCTTTAACCACAGGGTTGGGAGACAGTGAGAGGAGACAACTAGCTTTCAGAAAAGCAGCAGAAGCAATCTAATAGAAAGTGAGATGGCTCATGATAAGGGACTGCTGACTAGTGCTACTCACAGCCTAGGTAAACCTGCCTTCAAGTAGTAAATTACTCCACAACAGTGGAGATACTCTAGAATTTAGATGACAGCAGTAAATAAAATATTCAAAGTCCATATCATTAAGTAAAGAACTCAGAAGCTAGTGGAGAATAAGAAAGATAAAAATAGTAGCAAACATAAAATCTCTATTAACAGTGAAAATAATAGTTGTTAAGTACCTTCATCTGTCTGACCATGATAAGCACTTTAATGCATCGTCTAATTTAATCTTAAAACAATCCATGTTATAGGCATTATTAATCTCATTTGACAGCTGAGGTCAGACAAGGGCTGAGGTCTAGGGAGAGTAACTGGCCTGAGGACACACAACTAATAAGCAACAGACTCAGAATTTGAAACCTGATCTGGAGGATACTGGAACCTAGTCTATAGCCACCTTCATACATAATCTTCTTCCCGTTTATTCCTTGGAGTCTAGGAGAGTACCTGTACTGTAGTGATCACAAAGATGAATCACACATCGTGGTACAGATCATGGTACAAGAAACCAGCATCACCATCAAGGTGTTCAAGGCACTAGAATCATGAAGCGAAGATAACCTTTGAAGAGTGGTAAGAGGAACTAAACAAAATGAAAATGTGGAGAATTATTTCAATATTATTGAAAGTTAATTGCAAAACAGCACTATATCATACTAAATGTATGAATTTAGAGATATAATTACATTTAAATGAACACAGCATTTATCATAATAGATACATTTAGGAATATGCAAATATTTCTCCACTGATAAATGGATAAACAAAATGAGATATATCCATCTACATTACATGGAATATTAGTAAAAAGGAAAAAATTCTAATGCATGTTATAACATAGATATACTTTTAAAATATTGTACTAAGCAAATGAGGCTAGTCATAAAGGCCAGTATGTTATATATAATATCCAGAACAGGAAAATTTGTAAAGTCCAAGAGTAGATTAAGATTAGTTTAAAGCAAATGAAGGAGAGGGCATGAAGAAGGACAACTAATATGGTTTCATTTGTGGATGATGACCATTTTCCGATGGAAAGAGTTCTGTTATTATTCTGTCACTCTTCAGTTATCCCCTAAAGTCTAAGTGAAATCATTCCTTCCAGTAGGTAAAGAAGGAAATACTAGAAATGTAAGTGAGATAGAACTCAGTAATTATTAAATCCAAACTATGGTCTATAGAGTGGATAGGGCAGATCAATTTTTTCCCTACCACTAGAGAGCTACTTATTTATTTGTATGTATGCATGCAGGCATGCATATAGATACATGTATGTATTTTAAGTACTTTATGTCTAGAGAAGTTTTAGGTTTATAACAAAAATGAGAGGAACTAACACGTATCTGTCATGGCTCCTGCCACCACAAATGAATAGTCTTCCTTGCAATCAATATCTGGCACTAGAGGAGTACATTTGTTACTTAAGATGAACTTACACTGACATGTCATAATCATACAAAGTCTATAGATTACTACAAGTTTCACTCTTCATGCTGTACTTCAATGAATTGAGTAAAAGTATAAGGACATATATCCAGCATGACAATATCATAGAGCATTTGTACTGTCCTAAAAATCCTCTGTGCTCTACCTATACATCTCCCCCCACCCCCACCACTCATTTTCATATATCTACTTTTCATTTATGTAGTTTCTTTGGTGAGACGTCTGCTAAGGTCTTTGACCTATTTTTTTATCACTTGGTTTCCTTATCACTCAATTTTAGGAGTTCTTTTTATATTTTGGATAACAGTCCATCATATGTGTCTTTTGGAGAAATCAGCTGTGTTTTCTCCCAGCTGTGACCTCTCCTAATTATCCTGGTGTTAACATTCACAGAAGTTTTCAATTTTAATAATGTCCATCTTATTAATATTTTTTTCATGGATCCTGTCTTTGAAGTAATATTTTTAAAAGTTTCAGTGTAGCCAAGGGCATGGAAGTTTTGTATACTTTACATTCTAGGAATTTTACAGGTTTTCATCTTAGACTTAGGTATAAATTATAAGCTCATTTGTGCTGTGTGTAAGGTCTGTGTCTAGATTCATTTTTCAATAAGGAGATGTATAAGTGTTCCAGCACCATTTTTTGAAGAGACCATTTTTTTCCTCCATAGTATTGAAACAGGAGGTGGAGGAGGCTCTGACTGATACAGGGGGCAGAGAGAGACTCTGAGGCCAGAAAGCCCCAAAAAAGGTCCAAAAGGCCAAAAGACCACTAACCAGAAATCAAGTGCTATTGCAACAGGGGCTATAGCCTAGCTGAGGACAACGCCCAATATAGGTCACTGTCTATGGGTTCACACCCGTGTGCACAATTGCAAGAGACCTCAGGCTACAGGAACAACAACCATGGGTTTTATTTATAAAAAGGGAAAACAAAAATGCTTACATATCCACAAGACTCTGGCTGCTTCATCCAGACAGCATCAGTGTTGGTAGTCACCAGTCATCAGGAGTGCTGGGCAGCACTGGCCAGTAGTGATCACAACTACATGACCTGCAGAGGTGTGTCCAGGAACACCCAGTGTTACAGCTCTTGAGAGCTGTTGGTTTATACCAACAAAAAACAGCTCCTTGAGAAATCAGGTCCATGGCCTTTGGTGCTCCTTCCAGTCAGTGTCAGAGACAAAACCGAGGCCCAGTCTCTGCAGAGTCCTTCAGCTTCAATCTCCTCCTCAGAGGATGGCTGCTGGATGCTTCCCTCCTTTCTTTGGAGGCTGGAACTGTCTTCTCCTCTTTGGGGTCTTCCTCTTCCTCTGCAGGGGCTCTTCCTTGGGGCTGCCACTTCTGACCCCTTCTTCCTCTGGTCTGCTGCTTCTCCACTCTCTTCTCTGTCTGCTCCTCCGTTGATCACTGAATCTCACTGAATCAATGCATTCTGAATGAATGTTCCAGGCTCACTTCGACCCTGGCTTATATATACTTTCAGGGTGTCCCACCCCCAGTCTGGATGGTCCATTTTTCAATCCTGTACCTGATTGGTCTGTTCCATAATTCAGGAAGTGAAATTTATACAAAATGGTGTTCTTCCACCACTGACTTGTGGTGAGAGGCGGAGTCCTGGCAACAAAGCATCAAGCAACCCACAGCTCACACCTTATTGGGCCATTCCACGATCCAGGCAGTACACTGCTAAATAAAAGATTTCTGAGAAGTGATTGCCACAACTAATTTGCAGTGGAGCTGCACACATATCTGCTCCTGCCTGCTGTAGCTCGGTAACAGTATTGCCTTTAACACTGTAAAATATTAGTTGATTATATTGATGGAGTCTATATATAGGCTCTTACTTCTGTTCTATTGATCTATTTTTCTACAATTTGGCTAATACCATATTGTTTTGATTACTTAATTGCTGTTTTGATTCATCTTGCAATCAGGTAGACTCCATTCTCCAACTTTATTCTTTTTAGAATATTGTGGTGGTTATACTTTTTGTTTCACCTCCCCATACAAACTCTAGAATCAGTTTGTCAATATCCATAAAATAACTTGATACAATTTTGATTAGTATTTCAGTGAATCCATGAACTGACATCTTGGACAAATTTCAGTTTTCCTTTCCATGAATATGGACTAATCTCCACTTATTTATTTATAGAAATTGGTTTAAAATATTTTTTAAAGATTTATTTATTTATTTATGCATACAAGCACTGGGGTACAGGCCAGAGGTGTGGGGAGTAAGAGGGTTCACCAGAGATAGAGTGGGGAGCAGAACATGCAAATCAACCAAAATACAGTGCTGAGGAGAGCAGCAGATGAGGCAGGCGAGGTATACCAGGCCATGTAGGTTACCTCACCAGGCGGCAGGGATTGAACTTGTGCCACAATGGCTGCAGTTTGCTTCACAGTGCATTGCTTAACCCATTGTGCCACCAGGGGGGCCCCTGACTTAACCTTTATCCTGCAATCTTGGTATAATGGCAGCTTAGTCCAGGAGCTATTTTTGTCTATTTTATTTAATTATATTTTTTTACTTTTCTACAAAAATGATTGTTCATCTCTGAATAAATGCAGTTTTATGTATTCCTTCCATCCTTTTCCTTTTTCTCCTTATTATATCACTTATATTTTGATGTTAGAAGGAGACCTAGGTATAGCTACCATTGCCTTGCAATTGATGTTAGTATGATGTTAGCTGTAGGTTGTTTTTAGATAATCTTAATCAAGTTGATGAAATTCCTATTTGGTTATGTTTACAGAGAACTGTTATTATGAATGAGTACTGGATTTTGTCATATGTTTTTCTGTGTCTATTGACAATATATGAATTTTCTTCATTAGTCTGATAATATACTATGGTGTATCATACTGATTATCTTCTTAAATAGCATTCCTTTTTATTGAAGTGATATTAGCTTACAACACTATATGAGTTAGGAGTGTAGGTTTACACCTCTTCACTTGCAAATTTTGACATCATATCCACTAACAAAACACCAAATCTTATACCTTAGTTCATTGGGACCCTGCCACACTTTGTTCCTCATTCTCACCTTCCACTTCTGATAGCCTCAATTCTACAGTGAGATTTTTAAGGTTTCTTTTGTTTTAGTTTTGCCTGTTCCTTTGTTTTGTTTTGTTTTAATATTCTACCTAGGCATTAAATCATCCCTTACTTGTCTTTCTTCTTCTGACTTATTTAGAGTAATCCCACTGAATTTCATCAATGATGTCACAAAGGGCAATATTTCATTTTTTATACTTAATAATATTCAATCATATGTTCATGTGCATGTATATGCATATATGCATGCATGTTTATAAATGCATGTGTATGTGTGCATGTATATATGTATGTGTGTATACCACATCTACTCTCTTGATGTTGGTCCCTAGGTTGTGTCCATAATTTGACTATTGTAAATACTGTTGCAATGAACATAAGGGGTCATATATGTTCTATTACATATATACATATATGTATGTATATGTATGCATGTATGTATATATATACACATTTGTACTCTTAAGACAGATATCTAGGAATGAATGGTGGATAACATGGTACAACTATATACAGTATTTTGAGAAACCTTCATTTGGTTTTCCATAGGGACAAGACAAATCTACATTCCCACAACAGTGTAATAGGGCTCCTTTTTCTCCACATCCTCACCAACACATTTTTTTCAGGTCTTTTGATATAAGCCATTCTCAAGTGTGTGAGGTGTAACTGGTTATTTTGATTTGCATTTTCCTGATGATAACTGATAGTGAGCATTTTTTCATGTCTGTAGGCCATGCATATCTATTTAACTTTTCTCCCCATTTTCTGATTGGGTTCTTTACTTTCTTGCTAAGCTGTATGAGTTCTTGGATATGAGCCACTTTGCAAATGTATTAGGTGCGAATAGTCTCTCAATCAGTAGCTTTTTTAAATTTTATTTTAATGATCATTTCCTTTGCTGTGCAGAACCCTTTAAGTTTGATGTACTAACATTTTTATATTTTCATTTTTCTTTCTCTTGAATTAGGACCCAACTCCCCAAAGACATGATTAAAGCCAATATCTCAAAGTGTTTTTTCTGTTTTCTTCAATGCATTTTATGATTCTAGTTCTTATATTCAATTCTTTTATCCATATTATTTTTTCAATGTATGGTGAGATAGCGGTCTAGTTTTATTCGTTTGTATGTGACATATTTCCCAACATATTTGTTGAAGAGGCTTCCCTTTCTTCACTGTATACTTTTGATTTCTTTGTCATAAATTAAATATCCATATATGTATGAGATTATTTCTGGGCTCACAAATCCATTTCATAAATGTGTATGCATTTTTTATTTCAGTAACATACTGTTTTGATTACTATAGATTTTTAATACAGTTTGAAGTCTGCAGTATGATACTTCTGTCCATTTTTTTTTTTTTTTTTTGGTCAGGACTGCTTTGACTATCTGGAGTCTTATGTGGTCTATATAATTTTTTTCAGTAACATTTGCTTTTTACTTTGAAGAATGCCATTGAAACACTCATAGGGACTGCATCATATATGCATATTACTTTGGATAAAATGGCCATTTCAATAATTCTAATTCTTCTTCCTTGTGGACAGGGAATTTTTTTCATTTCTTTGCATTTTATTCTTAATTGGAAGTCTACATTAGTTGATATGTCTATTTTATCTTATCTAAAAATACTATGCTTGCCATTTTCAGGTACTATTTTCTTATAGGATTGTTTTCCAGGCTTTTGTGAGTTTATGTTTATCACTGAAGCTAGGATGAGTCTCTTGGAGACAACAGAAAGTGAATTTTGTTTTCAAATCCAACCAGCCAACCCATGCCTTTTGATTGGTGAGTTCAATCTGTTTCTCTTAAGGGTGATTATTGACTTGTGACGGCTCATCACTGTCATTTAGACTTTACTTGTCTGTTTATATTTATTTCCTTGTTTATTTTTTTTTTGTAGACTTTCTTCTCTTCATTTTAGATAGGAAAGCTCTTTTCAAATAGTTCTCCTAGGAAAGTTTTAAACCTTCCCTATGTTGGACCAGACTTCTACACTTGGATAAAAGTTAGTAATCATGATTTATAATTATTTTAATGTTTTTTATTGTAGTAGCTGATATTGTGCTGAATATTATGTGTTCGTTGTTAACTAAAATAATACTTATTAAGGCTTTCTCTATATCCATATCTGGGCTAGGTTAGATTATAATAATTACAGAAGTTAGAGTTCAGTTTCATAAGTCCAAATAATAAGAATGAAAGATTTAGGTAAAGTTAAAATAAGTTTCATCAATATTGTAGGTTGTAGTTGTTTATGAAGATTTGGGATATTTATGTGACTATAATTTTATTTAGAATATTTGGAAATATCAAACAATACAGATGAGACTTTTTGTGATTTTTTAAATTTTTGGTTCAATTTTATGCATTTCTGAAGAACTGTCTGTTTGCCATGGCTGAAGTGAGAGACAAAGTTTAAATAAATTAGTTTTCTTAGTTCTAAGGACTTAAAGGAGACATCCTTTGACAGTACAGTAGATTTAGATTCACACACATTTTATCATTCTCTGTCTTTTTCCTCTGGCTATCCAACATTTATCTATTTCAGCAACATTTTTTACTTTAGTATGTTCAGACTCATTCTCAAACATTTCCCTAGGGTTCTTTGGAAGACAGGATAATGATGCATATTTGCTCAGGATCCCTGGTTTGTTAATAGATGGAGGCTTAAGGTGGTACAAATTGCAACTGATTTTTTTATGGAAATAGATCAGAATTATGAATGCAGTAAGTAATACAATGATTCATTCTCAATATATTGATTTTCATTTCCACTGATGTGTCTGCAAATTTTGCAAGAACCATGGTAACAAATTTTAAAAAGGTAAACAAAATTGGGATGTCACCAAAATGTCTAAATGGCTAATGACTAATGAGTTGTAGATAACCTGATGACCTTCAAAATTTCATGTATCTAAATTTTTCTTGGGTTTATGATTATAAAGTCATTTTAACAAAGTAGATACTATCTCTCAAAATCACCAAATATTACTGAAAAATAAGGACATAATTATTCAGAAATATTAAACTGATTCTGGGTCAATGATATCTAGAATGATATCAATTTCATCAGTGCCCCTTTCCACAATCAGACATGAGTTCCCAAAGAGACTAGATATGCCAACTTCCTTTGCAGTTAAGTTGGTCATGAAACACATTTCTCTCCAATAGAAGGTAAATGAAACTGTAATGAGTTCTTATTTAAGTCCAGGTATCATAAGATAATGTATATGCCCATTCCACGCAGTTACTCAGAGCCAGGGAAGCTAAGCATATGAGAACAATGATTTCATGGAGGCAGAACAACCACGTGACACTCTGATATATTCCTGACTCCTTGAGTGATAAAGTGCAACAAATCTTCCTACAAACAGAATACTCACTTTGCAACTGTTAGCAAAGAGGAAAACATACTTCTATATACACTCAACCATTCTATTTGGAATTTCTTTGTTACAGCAGCTTAGCTTTACTAATATAGTCATTTCAAATACAGTTCAAGATGCATTTTAAAAATAGAATCAATGACTAAAAATGATTTGACACAAAAATCATTGTCCCAAAGAGCTAAACATGCTTGATTTCTCTGAGAACTGTCAGAACTAATTTTGAAATCCCTTCTAAAGACAGCTGATCTATGCTTGTTTAAACTCTTCCCTCAAATACAAGTATGTGTAAAAAGAAAGTAAAAAGGATAAGATTTAAGACAGGATGATAAAAATAAGCAATCATATGAAAATTATTCACTGATCTAACTGATCTAACTGAGATGGTGATCAGTACATAGATGTACCTCAGCATTTCTTTAGGGAGAGCATCTTAATAGTGCTCCTGTTTTTGACATGACTGAATAGTATTTCCAGAGTTACAACTAAATAGATAGGCTCTATAATTTACTGAAGTGCATTTCCTATTTCTTTAAAAGGCTTATTCTTTTAATACTTTCAGAAGAAAAACCATTTGTTAAATGTAGTTTAACAATAAGTGGCAGCTTCTGAGGATGGGGTAGGTTGGAATTAATATGTTCCTTTTAGCCCTAAATCAAAGTTTTACCTTGATACAATTGCAAAAAGGTAGACATCCAGACTGCAGAAAAAGTAATAAAGTTTATAATCTTTATTACTTATTGAAACACTTAATCTTTTAATTAAGTCCTAAGATTGTTCATCTTGAACAGAACATCAGGGACAACGACACACCGATTTCTCCCTGCATCTGCAGAAAGCTAAGTTCCCAGCACTTTCATTTATTTTGGCAAATCCCCTGAAGGAACCCTACCCTTGGGTCCCACTGTCATTTTTATTTAAGCTAAAGTGGCATACATTATGACTGGACATTTGAGACTACTTTTCAGAGCAAAAGCAGTACTTTTGGTCTTTTAGTTTACTATATTTTTGCTATTAAAGAACCATGTAGCTTAAACAGAACAGAAAGGCAGCTTGTACCACATTTCATGTGATGAAGGCACACATACAAATATGTATGAGTGTATCTGCTGAAACTGTATATTCACATGGTAAGCCCTCCAAGAGTTAGACACAATCTTATGGCTAGAATTTCCGTTATCTGCTAAACTGTTTTTCCAATTTTGTAGGATCAACACACACAAATTATTCAAATGTGATATAAATTAGATGGGCTTGTTCCTAGCACTGCATTTTTCAAAAGGAGTAAATTATGCTGATTTAAATGTTACTTTGCATTGAAAGGCAACAATTAACCCAAGGATTGCCAAAAACAGTAACACTACTGATAATAAGAATAACTTGACCAGGACAAACACACACACACACACACACAGACACACACACAGGATGTCAGAGAAGGGAATTTATGGGAGAAAAAAGAGTCATAATTGGAGCACCTGAAGCAAAGTTTTCAAAGAAAATGAAAAAAAAAAAAAATCAAAGGAAAGGGAAGAAAAGCAAATGAAGGGTAAAGCTTGGCAGGGGGATGAAATGGAGTGGCATACATTTTTGTCAATTTTGCTTCGGTTTCCAAATGTTCTTCTTACATAAGATAACTCATCCAGCAAGTCTAGAATTGCATGGCAATAGCTGTGACACCTCTGAAATGTGTCAGCATTTAAAACTGATGGAGGGCATGCCCTCAGCAGCATTTCTTCCAAGTCAGGCCTGTGAGTTTAGACAGATGTGGTAATAAAAATATTTGCTGTGTAGATATATAAGGTTAAAGAAAAATCACATTGTTCTCCTTTTTTACCAGTTAGAAGCAGGAGCACAAACTTGAGTATAAATAAGGGCTTCAATAAGGAAGTTGTGTCCTGGCAGCACTTCATGGAAAGCAGATGGATTTATCAGAAACCCACCTTCCTCACTGATAACAGAAATACAAGGAATAAATATGGGAGCGGCTTTATGTGGAATTTATGCCGCACTTAAATTCTTTCCACAAATTTTCAGTCAATAACTCAATATCTAAAATTCCTTCCTGCCTGAAAGCATCACCTCAAACTTGGAAAACAAGATTCAAGTTCTCTTTTCTCCAAAGAGAATATTTTCCAAATTACTCAAGGGATACACTTTTCCACCTGGACTTCATTTCTCTTAACTACACTGATTCTTATAAAATGGACTAAAATTATTTTTGCTGCTCACATCTTAGTAAAAATTCCATTGCTATGTATCACGTCTAGCCCCTATTGTAAAACTTATTAGCACCAGAGTGTCCACGTTGACTGAAAGGGCAGAAGGCATACACGGGATCTGAAATGTCCATTAGGGAAGTTCAAATCTGTTCCTCTGAGACTGGTTTAGCAGCCAATTCAAATCTTTAATGGGAATTTTGCAGTTTAGAGTCCCTGTAAGCCTCATCTGGATCTATTTTTCCAAAAGTAACACAGGCCTTTTCTTGGTATTTTACCAAATGTGGATTTTCATCTTGAGTGTAAGCAGGCGCTCTATCGCCCCACGGAGCCATCCTGGAAACATTATGTCGGAGCAGCAACAACAGTTGCTGGGATTCAGGGTGAAATATCTGGTTCTTCTTCCAGGAGATCTTCAAAAGCAGCAGGCCCGACCTCCACCATGTCTTCTTAAATTGGCTGAGTTACAGAGCGGGTATTCTTCAGTCGGCATCTTGCAATAACAAACAGCTGGTTTTGCTGCCATCAGGTCTTGTCCCCAAAAGCCTGAGGAATTGAAAGAAGCTAGGAGAAAAATTGGCTCCTGCTGTAACTTCCAACTTCCCCTGTTAAGTACCAGATCTTCCAGACATATTTTGAGTATGATGACGATGATGATGTCACAGTTCCCATGATATGGGACTGTGTATCCTGGATATTAAATAACCAGCCCCCTTCACAAGATAGTTCTACCATGATCCAGAAATTTGGTTTAGTCAAATTAGAGTCACAGAAGGTTTGTAGGTCATATATCTAAAATGAAGGCAAATTCAAAGCAAAGTCTTTAAATTCTTTCCAGCAGCTAGGACATGGTTCTGGACAAAGGCATGTTGGGAGAAGTTAGGATAAGGTCCAGGGCCAATGTGTGCCTCACTCATTGACCATCTTGTGGGTCATAATGAGTCAGGGTGATCCCCAGAAAAGGGGAGGTTCCAGGTTTCCTGCCCCACCCAAAGAGGGTGGAGCTGAGCAGGGTGAAGAAGAAGCTGGAGAGGAGACTGGAGGGAAAAGGAAATAGGGTGGAAAGCAAGGAGACCTGGAGGAGGCACATGCAACAGAGAGACATATGAAGAAGCTGTGCTTGCTTCTGGGTCCTGGACTGGTTGGAACAGATGCGGGTGAGAGACCAATGGGGAGGTTAACTATGGCGACTTTTATCTTATTTTTGATTTTTTCTCCCAGACTTATTTGACTGTTTCTGAACCTTTTCTTTTTTTTTTTTTCCTTCTTACAACGTTTGCTTTCTTTTGGAGGGGTAGTCCCCATAGAGTTTCCACCAACAATTCACTTGTGCACCATCACCATTGTCCCTTGTGCTCTTCCTGTCCCAGCCTTGATCCCAATCCCTCCTTATTCCCTGCAGAATATCTCTGATTTTTAGTTGTCTGTTTTGTTGTGGTTTTGTTTTTTTTTTTTCCCCTAATCCTCTAAAATCTTCCTATGAGTGAAACCATCCAGTATTTTTCTTTTTTCTTCTGACTTATTTCACTGTTTCTGACCCTTTTCTATGGGTCCCCAGCAGAAGGTGCTTTAGACTTATGGAAGGCTTTTGGGCCTGGCTTTGGGCCAATCCTGGTTGGGTGGGCATTTATCCATGAGGGATGGGTAACTTTGGGTGCTTGATTTGAAAAGTATATTCTTTGTCTTTTCTATATTGCACACTCATTGTATTAAAATTCCCTTCCATTAAAGGTCTATATGTTTTGTTTTAATGTTCTGTGGGTGGCAGAACCTATTCAGAGCAGGCAGGTTTCAGGGTTCTGGGGTGCCCCACTCCCTTCCCAGCAACAATAACAAACAACAAAGGGGCATTTTCTTAAATGAAGTGTTGTATTCAACCTGATTCTCTAACTAAAGCAAGTTCTGGAATTTAAATTTCATCTTGTCAAAGTGGACACTGTCATACCTACAAATACCATTTGTTTTTCCTGAAATAATGATGTTTGCCATTAGGAAAAATAAACAACTGGGTAAGTTAATCTAACTTCTACTTTTCCATTCACAATTTTACTTTCTGTACTTTCAGTTAGACAACAATTTAGGTCATAATAATCATCATTGTCAATAAATAGCAAATATGTACTTACTAGCTCCTACAGATACAATGCTAGGCACTGTGCACAGAATATACACTAATAAATCCCGTTAAGAATTCCAAAATTGGGGAGAGGGGAAAAAGATGGCGACAGAGAGACAATAGGCTCAGAAAGCTCCTGGAAGATACAGGAAAAAGGGAAAAAATACAGCAGGCCCCAGTAGGAA
>JAGFMF010011428.1:912221-922860 GCA_019455555.1 Galemys pyrenaicus | reverse complement strand
ATGGGAGCACGGGGGACTGAGGTGATGGTGCACTGGTGATATGGTGATGGGGAATACATGGGGATTACAATTGATGTCAAATATATATAAATTAAAGGGTAAAAATAGAATAAAAATAAAATTTAAAAAAAAGAATTCCAAACTGACTTTGGACACAGAGTATATAAACAAAAATCACTGGAATGATATGAGGGAAGAGTTTTTAATTGTTCAAATTACAAAAGTTGAAAATTTTCAGAAGATATAGTGGCCATCAAGGGTTGACATGTGCAAGGAAGTTTTCTAATATAGCAAGTTTTCACCTGTATAAGCTTGTATGCTGTGTTTTTTTTCTGGGATTGCTTTGTTCAGTGGTATGCGTTGGTGATATGTGAGAGTTTGGTATAGCTGCATTTGTGCACACCCTCACAAGTTATAAGAAAGAGCCACAAGGTTAAACCTGGAAGGTACATGATCTACCACATCATTTGGGGCTAACAGTGAATGAGTCCAGAATGAGTGAGGGTCAAGAAATTTCTCAAACTATATTTTGGAGAGAGTGGTAGTCCTGAGAAAGTTTGAGAGAATAATAATTTCTATGCTTCAATAAATTTTAGGAAATGCTACAAACTAAATCTTCCTTTTAATGATGCAAAGGGGGCCTACCTGGTGGCGCAGTGGGTTGAGCAATGCACTATGAAGCAAACCGCAGCCACTGCAGCATGAGTTCGATCCCTGCTGCCGGCCAGGGAGGCGACCCACATGGCACAGCAGACCTCTCCTGCTGTGCCCGCTGCTCCCCTCAGCAGTGTGCTTCTGTTGATCTGCCTGTTCTGCTCCCTGCTCTCTGTGGTGAATCCTCTCACTACCCCCACACCTCTGGCCTGTACCCCAGTGCTTGTAAGCATAAATAAATAAATCTTTAAAAAAAAAATGATGCAAAGGAATGGTAAATATAAATGACAATTCAATATATACCCTCAAGGAGATATTTTCCTTTCCTCCACAAATTTCGAAAACACTGACATAGAATGATACATAAGTGTCTAGTGTTCAGTCTAGAAAGATTGAACATCAACCTTCAAGTAATGGTATGATCGAAGGCTCCCAAGCAAATGGAAAACATGCATTCTGTTTCATTAATAAAATAATCTAGTAGCTCTGGAATGTGGTATGAGAATGTGTAAAACTGGAACCTGGAAACTGTTCTGTATTTTCACTCTAAATTCATTCTAGTGTAACTTACAAAATTACTGGGAGTTTTGTTTGCTTCCATTATAATATTTTTTTCTTTTTAGCTGTGGAACATGCTTTTAAAGTAAATTGTCATTTAAAGGCTCAATTAATAAAGATAAAAGTAAAATATGTAGAAATCCAAAGAAATAGTTCTAGTTTGTTACTGTAAGGGAGGGATAGCTAGAGTGATGTCAAGAGTAGGAGACATTTCTCCTTAAACTGGTATTTCTTCTGAAAGGTGTGATAAGAATAAAATGGGAAAGGTAGATCTAAAAAATTAAATGCCTTTTCCTTCTCTGGATTCCACTCTAGCTGTTCTTTGTGGATATAAAAGGGATGTTGAGCTGGAGAGGGCTAATAAACTGGACCATCTGCACCAATATTCTTATTTGAGCTCTTCTTCAGTTTATTAAAATTATTTGTTTTATTAGTAGTCATTTCTTTGACTTCTCTTTTTTAATTTAATTATACAGATCTATGCATGTGTGTCCATTTTCATGTTTATATTTGCAACAAAAATAATGATAATGCTTGGCTTCATTTGCATTATTATTCATCTGAAAGAAAAACCTGAATTGATAAAGAAAACACAATTAGAGGTCAAATCCTACTAGAACAAGTATTTTTGTTTAACAAAAGACATTAAATCACAGTGTGTCAAACCAATACATGTAGTATCCAGTACCACAAAATTCAAGAACATAAAAGAATATTCAAATAGCCTTTTGAAATTGAGATTACATGTATTTTGAGACTCTATAAGCCATAGCAACCTAGGTCCATCATACAGCCTGTTATTTTCCTGCTAACTTCATCTTCAACCACAAAATAAAGTAATGCAGACCTTATCAAAACAAGATCACTTACCATAAATGCCAGTTGAAATGCAAGGAAATGCCTGTGAAGAAAACACAAAAATAACAATAAATTTTAAGGGAACATCATTGTAAATAACTTATATTTAAAACAAACAAAATTTTAATAAAATTTAAAAAGTTTCATAAGAATCAATTGGCTACACAGAATTTAAAAGTTACTATTAATTTTATTCTTCTTTATAACTTGTGTCTAACTCTATCAGCAAAATTTATAATAAACTGATACATACACCTACTGAAATATTTTGAATCCATTTTTAATCACTTACCTACATACCACTGCTTATACCAAATTCTAGACTGACCTAAATTCATAGTTGAAGCCCTAATGTGATGGCATTTAGAGGTGGGGGAGCCTTTTGAAATTTATTAGGTCACGAAGAAGGCACATGATTGGTGTTTCTGTAAAAAGAGGACTGGCAGTCTCTGCCCTCTTGCCTCATGAAGGGGCAAGGAGAAGATGTACGTCCCCACGCAGGAAATGCGTACTCATTAGGCAGCAGATCTTCATCTCAGATATTCCAGCCTCCAGAACTGTGAAATGTTTGCTGTTTAATCGAGACTATGGCAATTTGTCATAGCAGTCCTAATTGATTAAGACACGAATTTTACTTAGAATGTTTAATTTGTTTGGAAGAGTGAATGTACAAATGTATACATGTAGTTAACTCTAAGTGAGGTTTTCTGACAGGTGAAAGTGATCTGAGTGTGGCAATGATCTCTGACAATACATCTGTGTGAATTTACAAAACTCGTTTTCTTCTTTCTATTTAAAAAGATTTATTCATTTATGCATGTAAGAACTGGGGTATAGGCCAGAGGTGTGGGGTGAGAGGAGTCACAAGAGACAGAGTGGGAACAGACAGGCTGTTTGACTGAAATACACTGCTGAGGGAGCAGCGAGCGAGACAGGAGAGGTCTGCTGCACCACGTGGGTCCCCTCCCTGGCCAGGGATCCAACTCTGCTGCAGTGGCTGCTGATAGCTTCATAGGGTTGTACCTTAACCCCTTGTACCACCAGGAGCCCCCTGTTTTCTTCTTTATGATCTTTGTAATTTTTTAAGTTAATTTGTCCCTAGTTTACATAATTAGATAATTTTGTAAGTACAACTTCACACCTCCATATAAAGTTGATGGTATCCACCATATACAGATATACTGTAGGAATTAACAGTAGCATTTTTTTTAAGTAACCGAACTGCTATAGGAAATCTTAAAACTGCAACTGTTCTTGACTATAATAACTAACATTAAAGTTGTGCTCAATAACAATGAAATACCTATATTTTCTTCTTATCTTTGGATTAAATATATGTTAAATTTTATCTTTCTTAACATTTTATAGACTAGGGGCCTCCCTGATTGTGCAATGGGTTAAGCAACACACTATGAAGCAAGCCACAGCCACTGTAGCAGCATGAGTTCAATCCTTGCCTCTGGCCGGGGAGGTGACTCATATGGCACAGCAGACCGCTCCTGCTCCCCTCAGCAGTGTATTTCAGTCAATCTGCCTGTTCTTTTCCCCACTCTGTCTCTAGTGGATCCTTTCACCCCACACCTCTGGCCTATACCCCAGTTCTTGTATGCATAAATAAATACATCTTAAAAAGAACATTTTATAGACTATAGTTTATTACTTTTACAGGGTTTTATTTAAAAAGTCACCAGTTATTAAACTGTGTTCTAGAATATTTGACTGTAAATTCACCTAACTGTCTGCAAAGTCGTCCTTAATTTTTCATTCCTTGATTAGTAAATGCTGTTATCTGCTGTTAGTAAATGCTATTAGTAAATGCAACAAGAAAATAGAACTGTTTCTAAAACAGAGTAGAAGTGAATTAATTTTTGATTCTTTGGCTTTTGAGATGCATATAAGTTTTGAGGAATATTCTTGAATGAGTCTATCCATTCCAGGACACAGAAGCTTAAAAAGGCAGTGTGAAGCAAGTTCTCTTGAAAATACTGCAGTATTATTTAAGTCACTGAGACTACCAACAGGTTTTACAGTCAGTGTGAAAATCAACTCCATGCTTACTGTAAGCAATTTGTTAATAATAGTAAGGGCTCAGAGTTCAGAAATCGTCTACTTAAAATACAAATTAGAGAGGATTCCAGGTCAACCCTTATAATTTGTGCCAGCTCACATGTTCTATTGTGCTTTTTAAATGAGGTAGAGAGAGGTGAGTCTATAGCTCACGCCCTAGGAATTCCATGGGAGTGAACCGAACATATAAACATCATCCATCTTGTGCTTGCAATGGAGAAAAAAAGGTTTAAGGGCTGCTGTACAGAACCATTAAGCAAAACCCAGAAGATACCACAAGGCTTTTGATAGGAAAGTCCACTTTAAATCCCACCTGGGCATCATTCCAGTCCATGAAGTTAAGCAATTTACCTAACTGCTCTTTCTGAGTATCAGTTTCCCCATTAGAAATGGAATCTATGAGACTCTCCTAAAAAGGACTGAGGAGAGATTAGGAGGAATAAGAAAGACAGCACTGTGTGTAACAAGTAGCACTATCTCTATAAAATGCTGATTCCTATGGTAAATGCTGTGATACCCACTAAGGTTCACTTCAAGGAGGGATTTGGAGGCCTTGAGTAGGGCTTTCCAGACTTGACACTACTGTTAGTTTCCACGGGTTTAGCCATATTCCTGGTGCCAGCATCCTCTTGATATCAGCAGCGCACCTCCATTTATAACAATCAAGAGAATCTGAATATCACTCCTGACTGAGAACCACTGCCCTGCACTTCAATAACTAATCAGTGTAACATGAAGAGCCCTGTCATTTCCAGAGCTTTCCATGAGACAACGCAGGGCTTGCTATATAACTCATCATTCTCTCTGTTCACCCTTGCTCCCTTCTCCTCTCTTCTTCAGGTATTGATCCCAAGGGATCTAAAGTCTGTCTCAGAGTCTGCATTTTGGAGAACTGATCTAAGTTAAGTACATTCTGCTTCTCCCTGAGGTCTGGTTACATGAGTCATTCTCCCATCAGATCTAGCAGAAGAAAGAACACACTGAACAGTTAGTGGCAACTTTCATTTGCCTCAGCTCCCAGCTCTATCTTGGAATCAATCATGCAACTTTGTAATTGAGTCTGAATGTACCAACTGCCTTGTCTGCTCCTAACAAGGACAAATAGCTTCATCTGAAAATGACATTGTTGCCTTGAATGTGAAGGCAAATGGTCGTGTAATGGAGGATGACTTTTGGAATATTATTGCATTAATTCAACCAAAAAGGCAATGATAACGCAGAGATGAAAATATAATATCATGGGGAAAAATCATTTTATGTAAAACAACTTTGCATATAATTCATTCAGGCTAAATCTCCTCGATTAATTATTTTTTTATTATTTGAGAGACAGAAAGATTGGAGAGAAATTGAGAAAGAGTGAGCAAATAAGTTCAACCAAAGGATTTTACAGCACATAGTCCGTGTTCTTTGCCATAATAAATTTCTAATATAGCCACAAGAATTGAGTAGCAGGGGACTTCTTTATTTCAAAGTTGTATTTAACATGAACAAGTACCACAAAAATCCTCTCCCAGGGAAGAATGATATATTGTAGCAAAACCCAAACCAATTAGCCTGCTTTGTTTTAAGTGTACATAACTCAGGAGTCACCTGTAGAACTTGGGGAATGACATCAACAGTCCTACTTTAAGACTCCAGATTCACCTTCCAGCTAGCCCCAGGCACAGGAAGTCTCCATGCTAAACACATCCAAGCAAACAGCTATCAGAAGCTTGCTTCACAGCACTTGACTTTGAACCATTTTTTTCCAAGTCAGCAAGCACTTGCTCTCTTGGGGGGAAAAAAATAATTTGAGTTGGAGAGTAAGAGTGGATTTTTCATTTGTAAAATTATAGTCAGGTCACCACCTGGAAAATATTTCCTCATTCCAGCATGTTGGTTTCAAGCACATTTGTAAAAACACTGAAATCCTTAAGGTTGTGGAATCTGCCTCCTATTGCCTGGAATGTCTGTCTCTACTTATCACTTTTCTGTATCAGTAATTTGAGGGCCAGAAAGGCAGTGCCCCCCAAAGTTCTCTGTGTTGACAATAACAGTGTCTCTAAACCAAGGCAATAAGCCCTAAGTCAACATAATAAGCACCCCTTACTTTTCTTTGACCCTTGGTTCTGGCTTCATGCATTCCTACAAAATGTGAATTGTGTGTGTGTGTTTAAGATTTATTTATTTATGCATACAAGCACTGGGGTACAGGCCAGAGGTGTGGAGGGTGAGAGGATTAACCAGATATAGAGTAAGGAACAGAACAAGCAGATCAACTGATATACACTGCTGAGGGGAGCAGTGGGTGAGACAGGAAAGGTCTGTTGCACCATGTGGGTCACCTCCCTGACTGGGGATCGAACTCATGCTGCAGTAGCTGCGGATGCTTCATAGTATGATGCTTGACCCTTTGTGCCACCAGGGAGGCTCCAACAGAGTGTGAATTTATTCCTCTTTTCAGCATCCTTGGTCATCACTATCTACCTATTACTTATACTTTATGATCTTAATAGGA
Source organism: Galemys pyrenaicus (assembly GCA_019455555.1). Lineage (NCBI taxonomy): Eukaryota > Metazoa > Chordata > Mammalia > Eulipotyphla > Talpidae > Galemys > Galemys pyrenaicus. Next base: position 916,223 of record JAGFMF010011428.1, on the reverse strand, counting down.
CTGACGATCCTGAGCTCTTTGGAAAGGTGTGGATTGACGTGAGTAAGTAGCACACATTCCATTTAACCATAAGGATGGAATTGTAAATTAACTGGAAAGTTAATTTAGAATCTTTTAATTGCTGAGCCAACATTTTATTGTTTAGTCACGTTTAGATTTTTTTCTTTATTTGCAAGTACCTGATACATCTTACTTTTAAGTGTTTTAAATTATATATGACATTTCACCTAACTGAGAAGCTGTCCATTATTTTGTTGTAGTTTGTGTACCGCTGAGGAGAAAACTCTATAAGTTAAATGTTAACAATTTTTTTTTAATTTTAAACATTAAATTTAAAAATTTTAAACATTAAAGAAAATTAGGGTTTTTACTGTGTACTGATTGAAATTCAAATTTTGGAGTTATTTATATAACTTCTTAAATCACACTTGCTTTAAAGAATACATTTAGAAAAAAAAAAAATAGACCAATTGGTTAAGGTTTCCTCGGTGTCCTCACATTCATGGTGTAGAACTTCTGAACTGTTTTCACCTAGAGTCACAGATAAGAGTTTTTCAGTTTAATTCTCTCAAGAACAACACAGTTGATCCAGTCCATCAAAAGTTCTCCACTGTTGACAGTAAGCTTTTCTTCTAAGTCTCTAACATTTTCTAAAGATGTTAAAGCTGAATCCTTTTATTGTGCTGCCAACCAAGGTTTTCAGCCAAAACACAAACCTCTTCCTCAAATGGCCCCTTCTTGGTTGACTAGCTGAAGGCCAGGGGGTTTCATTTTAAAGCCTGCTGAGACCCATCCAATCCACCAGGAAAGACGGCCAAATGTACATGTGGATGGCAAGTAAAACCTCATCATAACTATGCTAAGCTATAGAATGAACCAGCCTATATGAGGCATCATATATTCAAGCAAGTTAAAATATGTGTCTTAGAGAAAATGCAATTCAGGGTATGGTTCTTTGACTTTAGATATTATCAGCAGAGTAGACTGTGCCATAGTTTCCTTATCGATGATACAGCATAACTGAGTATTTCTTAAACTGCGAAGTGCATAGCTTTAAGAGTATACAATATATTCTGTGTGGCAAACACATGAGAATTACCCATTTCAATGTAATAGTTACATGTTTTTTTGACATACCCTTTATTTATTCTAACACATTCATCCCTCCTTCTAACCATATCATTTGCATATGATTTGTAGATGCAGTTGCTCCACTAGAAATTGTCCCATCTGTCCCACCTGAACATGTGACTTACTTTGGTCAATGGAATAATTACAGGCATGAAATCTAGGCTTGAATTTTTACACTCCTGACCTTGGAGGAGAACTGTGGGATGATTATGTCAGGAGAAGAACATGCCTAGTGCAGAGAGGCTGGAGACAGGTGGAGCAGATCAGCTGAATCCAGTCTAATCTATCTCAACCTAACCAACCCACAAAAGTGTGAGTACAGAAGACATGCCATTGCATATTACTGAGTTTTGGAGAGATGTACTACACAGCACTTCTGTACAATGGCAATAACATATATATGCTAAAACTATAAGTTATTCTAATGATTACAATAAGGAATACTGGATTTCTACACTCAGTGATGCAATTTTCTTTGAAAATAAAAGTAACTAAAGGGTCAATTAAAATATTGGATACTTATATTAGAAGGTGAAGTGTGAATGCTTAAAGGAAATATTGATGTAGTAAAGAAAGATTTGAATGAGAAAGTAAAAGGCCAGAGTCACTCACTAGCTATAAATCTGAACATCAATAGCATAACCCCCCAGTGCCTCAGTTTCTCCATCTATAAAAAGAGCAAGAGTTGAACTGCATGACTTATTCAGCTAGTTCATTTTATGTCATAAAACAGGTCTCTCACCAACCGACATCTGTTCCAACCACAAAGGACGAGGACCACAAAGCAAGCACAGTTTCTTTACATGTCTCTCTGTTCCATGTGCCTCCTCCTGGTCTCCTTCTTGTTCTTCATCCTCCTTCCTTCCTTCTCCAGTTTCCTCTCTAGCTTCTTCTCCTCACTGCTCAGCTCTACCCTCCTCTGGGTGGGGCAAGGAACCTGAAACTTCCCCTTTTCCTAGGGACTACCCTATTACAATATCCATGACCTCCAAGTTCCCAGGGATCTGACTCCCAACGTCCTCCATCCTTCTTTCCTCCCTCGTTTCCCCTTGTCACATAATTCCAGTCACACTGACCAGTGCTTCTTCTTCAACAAACAAAGCACACATTTGCTGAGGGGTCTTGCTGTCCTCTATACTTGCACATTCCATCTCCCAGATACTTTTTGGTTCTCTCCCTCCTTCATTTTAGATCTCTGAACAAATATCACTTCCTCAAAGAGGCTCTTTGTGGCTGCTAGTAAATTATTCTCTCTTCCTTTAGGCAGCTTTGTGTTTCTTAGGACTCTTACTGCCATCAACATCAGACATACCGTTGCTTTTCCCCCTCAACTTCAATTCTCCCCCAAGTGCCAGGGGCATCCAAACTCCATGAAGACCCTTTCTTTGCTCACCTTTGTATTATCATCACCTAGAATGGGATCTGGGTGAATAATAATAATAATGGGATCTGGGATCAATAAATATTTGTTGAAAGGATGAATAAATAAATGACTGAGCTCCATGGCATATGTAAATATATGTACTTTTTCCTACAAAAATTGGAGCATATACTGCATTTTCTGTCCTGAGACTACCTTTTTTCCATGTACTAAAGCTTGGAGATGGTTCAATGACAGTGTATCTATCTCGTATTTCTAGTGTCTGGTACTATTCTATGGCATGGTTAAAATATATGTTTACTTAACTATTGCCACATTGATGAACATGTAGATTTTTCTGTAACAACTTGTAACATGCAGTCTTGACTATACTTTATGGAGTTCACATATTCTCGTAGGATCCATCCCCAAAATTGAAATTAACACATGTAACCACTGGGTTAAAGGAAAAAATATCTTTTAAATTTTGAAGATACTGACAAATCACTACCCCAAAAATTATTTTTTAATGTAATATCTCTTTAATAGAGTCATGAATTCCACATTTTTTGTTTTTACATAGGTGAATAGAGCCAAAGGTTGCTGCCTCTTTAACAAATTGCCCTGGAAAATGCAAATACTATCAGTGTACCTCCCACCTCAAGGCTAAATAACCTTCAGGCCAAGGTGAGTTAAAGGAGATTGTGAATAAGATAACATGGAAATGGCCAGTGAAGAGTTTGGCACCATCTCTGCAAGTTCACCCAGGCACCATAATTATAAGCAATAACTTTGTTTTTGTTTTCTTCATTATACCTTGGAAATAGCTGTCATAAAGTCATTTATTGCCAGCTGCTCTCACATTTATAACTACAACTCCATGCAGTATAAAACAATCTATTATATAGCCATGAATAGTAGCAGTCCTCTTCCGAACTTTATATTTTCTAAGAAGACAGCTGGATTAGTTCCACCATGAATTTATTAGGATGTAAAATGTTAGAACCAGCAAAGGAAAAGTTTACCTTTTGTTTAAACTTGCTTTGTGACTGGTAGGAATGTTTTACTGTAAACCATACATATATGAAAAAGAGAACAGATCTCTATAAATCCACTGAATCCGAAAGAATGTGCACTCTGTTCCAAAATGTCTACAGCTGTAAACTCTTTTTACATAGAAACAAAGGGAATTAAAGTAAGTTTAAAAGCACGGAGTGGGGCCTCATATTAACAGGAAACCAATTGTTCAATATGAAAGCTCCTACTGGACTTCAACACCCCACTTTCAACAATGGACAGATCTTCAAGACAAAAAATAAGCAAAGAGACCAGAGCCCACAATAAAGATTTAGAAACCATGAATCTAGTGGACATCTATAGAACTCTCCACCCTAAAAAGTCAGAGTACACGATTTTCTCCAACCCACATGGATCATACTCCAGAATCGATCACATACTGGGCCACAAGAACAACATAAACAGATACAGCAAAATCAGAATCATCCCAAATG
>JAGFMF010011428.1:859573-909524 GCA_019455555.1 Galemys pyrenaicus | reverse complement strand
TTCACTATTAGGAGGAATATGAAAGAACAACAACAACAATAAAGAATAAGCTCAAGGAATTGGGCAATTATAACCAAAAGTGAACAACAACAACAACAACAAAAACTTAATAAGACCAAAAAGCCATGGGGGGGGGGAGGGGAAGAGGGGAGGGCAAAGACGGGGAAGAGGCCAGAGGGTGCACAAGGGACTGAGGTGATGGTGCACAGGTGAAATGGTGGTGGGTACTCCCTGGGGACTACAAATGATGTCAAATATAACTAATAATAAAAAAAAAAAATGAAAGCTCCTACTGAATCAAAATCTCAGTAAAATGATGACTTTTCGATAACCTTAATCATCTCCTATTTTGTAAATATCTTCTCTCCATCTTCCACATTATTAAGTATTTGTATAATTAAGTACATGGATTTTGCATCCCTGCACCAAGTGGTGGAGTGTGTGAGGGAACACACTTAGGTCCCATTTTCCTGTGCAGAGCCCAAGGGGAATGGTGATAAGAGTCAATCATTTTAGATCCCCTGTGAAGTAAATTAAACACTTGAGACTTAAATGCTCACAGCTCAAAGTCACTGCCCAGACCTAACTATACCTGGCAGGAGGAGCCTTCCTAGCTGAAGAAGGGAATAACAGGAGCCTCCCTGGTGGTGCAAGGGGTTAAGGTGCAGCACTATGAAGCATCTGCAGTCACTGCAGCCTGTGTTCGATCCTGGCCAGGGAGGGGACCCATGTGGCACAGAAGACCTCTCCTGTCTAGCCCTCCCACTGCTTCCCTCAGTAGTATATTTCAGTCAACCTGTCTGTTCTGTTCCCCAATCTGTCTGGTGAATCCTCTCGCCCCCTACACCTCTGGCCTGTACCCTAGTTCTTTATGCATAAACAAATCTTTTAAAAAAAAGGGGGGGGGGAGGAGACAAAGAGGAAGCCCAGGCACATGGGACTAAGGGACACGAGGGCTGAGGGAAAGAGCACAGGTTTCAGGTAGAAGCTCTGAGGTTGGGTTTGGAGTTGTCCTCAGTATGGTTGTCAGGGACACTTTTGGTGTGCTGTTCCTACTGGTTTTCATCTGTTCCTGCTTGTGGTGTGTACACAGCCAATGGCACAGGACTGCCCTCGGACTGCCAAACCCACGTGCCAGTGTATTTGGGAGTCACCCCAATACCTCCACCGTCAGGGGGTGTGCTTAACCAAAGACGGAGAAGTGGGGTGTGGGAAAGTATAAAATACTCACATACCCTTGCCCTGGTGAGAGCAGTGCTGCAGTGTGACCGTCACAGTCTGGGGACCATCAGTGTGAGGCTTTGTACTCACCTCAGATTGGTCTGACTACCTCCCTTCTCTTCCAGTCTCAGCTCCTCATATCCCACCTGATGTTCCTTCCTCTTCTGAATTTTCTTTATACATCCCTTCCCCCCTGATCCCATCTCAGAGTCTGCCTTTGGGGAACCAACCAAGACCTCTGTTATTAGACCTGATATGATTGGCAGTAGAACCATTAAAATGAAAATAAACCTAGGGGTTATTTTGGGAGAGTCTCTGAAGAAAGAGTATGTGGGCACCTCATGTCAGTCTCAGGAGAGGGAGAAGGAAAATGAGGCACATCCTTGTGAAGCTATGCAAAGGAATGAAGGGCACCCTCAAATCCATGAGTAACTAGAGGCTTGGCTTGAAGGCAAGGAGAGACTGCCAAGGACTGCAGTGGAAGGAAACTCAGGGATTGGCCACAGTGGGAGGAGGTGGTAGCTCTAGGACTCTGTCCTTCTTGCCAAGTGCAAGGGCCTGCTCAGAATTAGCTCCATATAAAAAGTTGCTAAACAAATAAAAGGAAATAGGGGTGATTATCTACTTCTGGTTTTGCAACAAACCTGGCCTCCATAATAATGAAATGTATCTTCATAGCTCTTCTAATTAGAAAGTCAAAGTTTTCTGACTTACAGAGGAAACATTTTCCATGTTTCCTTGTTGCTCCTTTAACAAAAATAACTGCAATCACCAAATAAAGATGGTCTCAAAGAGGAGCAGCCCAAAAGTCTTAACAAATTTGACAAGTGCTAGGATTATGTATGATATAGTGACTCAGCCATTTTTAGCCAAACTGTGTCTCAGGCCTTTTTTTTTATTTTTTTTAGAATTTATTTATGCACACAAGAGTTGGGGTACAGGCAGAGTCGTGGGAGGTGAGAGGATTCACCAGAAACAGAGTGGGGAGCAGAACAGGCAGATCGACTGAAATACACTGCTGAGGAGTGCAGCCGGCAAGGCAGAAGATGTGTGTGGCACCATGTGGGTCCCCTCCCTGGCCAGGGATCGAACTCGTGCTGCTGTGCACGGATGCCTCACAGTGTGGCACTCAACCCGCTGTGCCACCAAGGAGGCCCTGTCTCAGGTCTTTCTTTAGGTCTCAATGATCTTCTAAGAAATGGAACAGGCTTTAGAAGGGAGACAACACATATTCAACATTATTTATGGAATGGTCATGAAAGTGGACAGTATATCAGGTTATCCAGAAGCTTCTACATTCAGTTTCTTCTCCCCTTTTGGCCTAACAAAAAAATAGGAAGACAGCTAACAACTAGGAAATTCTTCTAAGGTCTCTAGGATATTTCCAGTTGTGTTTCCCTCTCTCTGAATAACCATATATGACTGAGAGGAGACATTATCCCTTGATAAGATGTCAAAGCACTTTCTACCACATAACAGAGTCAGTGAGGTGGAGGGAGAAAAAGGAAGGTGAGGAGAGAAGGATCCACCTTAAGAACCCTCTGTTAGAGATCGGAATTCTATTGAAGCATCACTATAGTATGAAAAACATATTGGAATCAGCTACCAGAGCTAAAAGTATCAAATTTGCCATCAAATCAGAGATCAATATAGCAGGCAACTGAAGATTAGGACACTTGAGAACCCCTGCCTTTTCTATTCTAAGCAAAGCCTTTTTTCCCTACACTAAATAATTGTAGACCAGTCTCTATCCTTCTTACATCCAGCACAGATTTTCTCCCCTCGGATGAGTTGAGATCCTTTCTTTTCTGTGTTTACTAATCTATCATAGGCCAGATAATTGGAGAGTGAGCAGATTGCTAGACTACCAACACATATGTAGGCTTTATGCCTACAGACATTTTGACACCTTTGTTCCAGCCCTTAAAATGTCAGAACATTTTCTACACAAATTGAACATTTCCATTTCAGTGCCTCCTTAATTTCATGGTATGAACTTGAAAACATTACATAGAGGAAAATATGGGTTTCCACATGAAGACAGTCACTTAAGTCAATTATATGTGCAAACACCTGATTCCATTTCATATTTATGGGAGTCAGGTGAGACTCTCTTGACAGGTGCCTGGGACCTTAAATGAGTGTCTGGACTTTAAATGAGTAGTGATAATGCAGCTTGAGTCAATATGCAAAGATAATAAATTCTTCTTTCCTTACTCACAAAGGAAGATGTTAGTCAAGCCTAATGCACACTTTACACTTAACAAGGGAATTAATTAGGGGATAATGACTAAGAAATAGGTTTATAAAGGATGCATGCTGTAGGAATGACTAAAATAAAGGGATACAAGAAAGGAAAAGAAAAATTGATTATAGTAATAGTTCCTAAGTTCAAGAATTGCTACCCATGGCCTGAAACTAGCTGTGGCCTGTGGGCCATCCATCATTATGAAGAGTGTTATCAACTGGACTCTATTATGGAAATGAGCAAAAAGAGCAAGAACAGGAACAGCCAGACGGCAAGCAGGTATCTGGCAGCTCAGTCCCAGGAGGTAAATTATTTGTACACATTTCCCAATGACCATGGCCTTAATCTGACCAGAATCATCCCAGAACCACAGAGGGAAGAGGTAGCTGTTCTTTCACTCTATCCCACGCTGAAGTCTGCACAGGGAGATGAGCTAGCCACAAGTGAGAAGTCCTGCTTCTGCAGAATGCGACACATCTGTGATTCATTAAGAAATTCTTACTGTCGTGATGAACACTTTCAGCTTGTAGCAGCTCTCTGACACTGACTTCACTGGAATTTTTAATTTAAAAATAAAGAGTTTAATTTTTAGGCACAATCTCACAATTGCATCTGGGTTAAGCAGGAACAAAATAAAAACCATCCATAATAGTTATGACTCTATCTCATATAAAACTTATAGCCAAGAGTTATATTCCTTTCAAGTGTATGTGGAAGAGTTTGTTCCCAAACATTTTTTTGGGGGGGGATTCTCTGATTATGAGGCACATCCTCAAAATGGAAAATTACAGTGTTTCTACTAACAAATATAATTGATGTAATTGAGGAAGGTAGTTTTATTTATGCATACAAGACCTGGGGTGTAGGCCAAAGGTATGGGGTGGGGAGAGGATTCACCAGAGACAGAGTGGGGGACAGAACAAGTGGATCTTCTGAAATACACTGCTGAGGGGAACAGGGGGCCAGACAGGAGAGGTCTGCTGTGCCATGTGGGTCAGCTCCCTGGCCAGGGATTGAACTCATGCCACAGTGACTGGAGACAGCTTGATAGCACTAAGACTTTAACCCCTGAGCCACTATGGAGGCCCATAAATGAGGAAGGTTTTGAGGACATAATCAGAAGCTGATAATTAAATAAGACCTGTGCACTGAAAACTTATTTCCCATAAACACCGAGGAAGAGTTAATCCATGGCTCCTCCATCACCATAAAATATATCCCTTTATCAGTTGAATTGTGTCATGGAGTCCCTGCTCAGATCTAACTACAGAAGTGCTTTGCAACCAACCATCTCAGCCTGGGTAGGTTCATTGTCAGTCCTTACAGATGAAAAGATGATTTTGGTGCTTTCAGTAGATTTTTGCAGGCCTTTCATGCTGAATCAGGGGACAGACCAGCTTTCTCTGGCTGTTTCCTCTCCCTGTCCTCCCACCTCAGAGTGACTCTGCCCTTATATACTCTCACCCCTGGGCAAGGCATCCCCATGTACATATGTACATGCTCCCTGCTGTCTGCCAGGGGCACTCATATCTCTGTGACACAACTGTCTCTGGTAGTTTATATTAAATACCCCATGACTGGTTTGCCTCACCAGCATCTCTGATCGAGCTCACCTAGGCTCACCCCAAACTTCTCCTGGATGGAGAGTTTACTGTTCAGAGAGTACAGAGATTAGTACTTCTCAAATATTAATATTTACCCACTCACCTGGTTATCTTGCTAAAATGAAAATTCTGATTCAGTAGACCTAGTGAAGATTGAGAGGATGCCTTTCTTTTTTTTTTTTTTCAATTTTTTTAAATTTTTTAAATTTTTTTTATTAAAATACTTTAAAATTTACATATACTTGCCATTAATTGTAATCCTCATGTATTCCCCATCACCATCTCACCAGTGCACCATCACCTCAGTCCCTCGTGCTCCCATCCTTTCTAAGTCTCCCTGGTGATGCTTATGTTGTAATTTGTATATATTTATAGTAGCAAGTAACTAGACAGTCATATTCCTTCTAGTTCTACTTTTCAAGACAACATTGAACTGATTAAACTGAGTGAATTCCAACCTGTGCAAAATAGGAGTGAAATTACAGTTCCCACTTAATACACAGATACGTGAAATGAAAGCGCTTCCAAAATGAAAATTACTGGTAAACCAGGAAGAGGTCTGATGATGAAGCACATGCTAGTTCTCCTAGACATTCCTTTATTCCTCACAAAACTGCCCTGTTTAACCAATCAACTCCTGTCACCTACTAAACACACTTGTATTATGCTAACATGTCAACTTCAGTCTCAACTGTTTCCTGGTGGGACTATTTTGTCTGTTTCTAAATGTCCTTGTTACTTCTATATTTTTTATCCACAGTGTATTCCATTAGTGTAGACTAGCACAGTTGTCAATCATAAATGTTTAGACAAGTCACCAAGGAACCTTGTTAAAATACAGATTCTGATTCAGTAGGTCTGGGTCAGATTTTAGCTTTTGCATTTTAACAAACTCCCAAATGTTATCAATGCTGCTGATCTTTGGACTTCACTCTGAATAACAAGAGCATCTCAGGTGTTACTCAATAAACTTTCAAGCTTCTGATGCCCCTTCTCCTGCTGACCCTTTTATCAAGAAAGCTTCTTCTAGCGTGAATGACAACTTAACTACAAGGAGCACTGAAAATAAAAGAAAGTGTTTTATAATTTAAAAAAATTCAGTAATATGGATACTTCAGGTAAGACTTGATCCAGCTTCTCAATTATGACTGGAGCTACTAGGTTCATGACTATTCAACTTAAGTTAACTGGCTGGTATGTACTGTATTTGTACCTACACAGAATGGTTGTGAACATGTTACCTGATGAAGAATTGAAGTCAATTATTTTGTTGTTGTTTAGACAAAAACAGATTTTTTTTCTCCTATCTGAACTGCAAATGGACTTTTTCCTTGGGTTGAGAGGAACGGTCTCAGTCTATGGAATGATTTCTAAAAAGTATTTACACTTTGAAGACTATAATTCAGTGACCTGAAGCACTTCCATGACCTTGGTCATGATTAAAGGCCATATATTATTAAAGTCTAAGAAAAATCCAGATACATGAGAAATCTTGTGTGCTGCATTTAGACTGAAAAAATAATTGATCAATTAATTTATAATTTTTTAAAACTCCATTAAATAATTTCTAAACTTTCAATCAAGTATTTAATATCCCTTCTCAATCACATATAAATTTTCTCCCTGGTGCTATTTTTCCACCTCTTCATACTACCTCTACCTTCATCCGTTCCTTATTTTGGGTTTGATAAAATGTAGTCATATTAAATGAAGCACATTGTACCAGTCTCATAGGACTGGAGTTTCATAAAAATAAATTCAGAAAACTTAATAAGGGGAAGGAAAAACAAACGTTCTGGTTCCTTTGGCTATAGTGTATATCCCTTGTTTGGTCAATCCAGTTTTTCCATTCAGAACTTTGAAGTGTCTGGAAACTCAAAGCTCATTTTCATTCATTTTGACGTATAGCAAAAAAAAAAGTTTCACATTTCTATAATAAATGTCATGACATTTTATATTCTGCAGTGAATGCACAAGCTTCAAGATTATGTTGATGTGATGGTGTCTCTACTATCACATCCAGGAATTGAAATGACAGAAGAAAAATGCAAATAGTTTCACTAAATGAAATCAAGGAAAGGTACTTATTTATAATGATGGGTTTTTATTCTATTTTCTCCTCTTGAATGATAATATACAGTATTTTCTAGTTGTTTATGGTAAGGGATACTTTTTGAAAATTATTAGCAATGCAGATATGAACATCTTTAGGTACATTTTATTAGGAAGATTTTTAAGTATGCACCGACTCGCCTACAATATTTTATGAGCTTTTATAAATGGGTCATTTGTCCAGATAAGAAATTTCATTGTAGAATGAACATAGAGTTATATTTGGATCTTAATTACGTAGGCCAAAGACACTAGCTAAGTCATTAGACATAATTCCTGAGCTTCCCAGAAGAGTGGTCTGATCAGGGAGTATCTTGCTGGGACTATTTTTGGGCCTTAAGAGGCCTAAAAATTTATCCTGAGATTCTTAAAAAATTAAATGATACAGTTCTATGTAACATCTCAGATAACTTCCAGGTAGAAAACAGTTTGGGTCTATAGAGGTCCCAGACTTATGATTATCTGAATAAATGAATCAAAACAGAAATCATTTTGAAAGAGTATTTCCTTTGACCTACACAGTGCTGAAGTTTTGTTCACCTTGCTATTTGGTTTGAAGTTTCATTTACTACATTATGATTGACTGACAAGTAAAGGTGTGGTCAAAAGACAGCATAGAAAGGATATTAAATCTCTCTATTAAGTAGGCTGGATTTTCTTTCTTTCTAGACCCACCCCACTTTAGCTTTTAAAAATAGTACATGTGCAAAATTAAATTCCCACTGAAATTTTTAATTTCTACTTCACAGGTTATTGTTTGTCTCATTGATATAAATAAAATTAGAGGGTGTTTTAAGGCTCCAACTGGTAGCAAACAGTCTTTTTTTCCAACAGTGGTTGCACCTTTGAGGAAATAATGAGAAACTAATTACCATTGATTTAGCAACTGAATGTTTTAGTTGTTCTTTGTCAACCTCTAGACAGTGAACATAATGAACAATGGAGGAAGCAGGGAGCAGAGTGTTGAGGGACTGTAAACCTCCACCCAATCACAGGTGCATCAGAAGACAAAGGAGTACCCAAAATTACAGTCCATGCAGAGGCATCTCCAACCCCTTATGGGGTCCACAGGACCTAGGATTAAGTCCTTAGGTATGATCCTCCCACAGACTGGGATTCTACTTCAGAAAGTAGTAGAAGGACTTTATCCGTTAGAAAATAAAGAATATCCTTTTAAGAAAACACTGGTATTCCCCTGTAAGTCATATTTTTCTTGCAAATCCATATAGTATCTAAAATTCAATTATGCTCAAAGCATATAATCCTCACGGCTTTTAGTTATAGTGTGAAACACTAGTTAAGAAGTTTGGGAACAGGGGGCCTCCCTGGTGGCGCAGTGGGTTAAGCAACGCACCATGAAGCAAACCGCAGCCACTGGAGCACGAGTTCGATCCCTGCTGCCGGCCAGGGAGGGGACCCACATGGTGCAGCAGACCTCTCCTGCCTTGCCCGCTGCTCCCCTCAGCAGTGTACTTCCGTTGATCTGCCTGTTCTGCTCCCTGCTCTGTGGTGACTCCTCTCACCTCCCCTCCACACCTCTGGCCTGTACCCCAGTGCTTGTATGCATAAATAAATAAATCTTTAAAAAAAAAAAAAGAAGTTTGGGAACAGTTCTAATACAAACCTTATAGGCTAAATGTCACATATAAGGTTGGAGGAAATCATGTTGTTTAGTCAGACTTATCCAAACTCATGCAATCACAATTTCACCCTCTATTTTCATGGACCAATGAGAAAGTTTAATAGAACATCCATAGCATGATGCAGCCTTTCAAAATTAACCTGAACAAGACAATGAAATGAAGGGATGTGGAAAAGGATTTTCAAAAGATGTATTTTTTTCATTAGCAGACACAATTAGTTCTGGCAAATTCCTAAAGTAAGCCCATCAAGCAAAGTAAAAGCAGCAATGCTATTTGTGAAGAATATTAAGATTTTCTTTATCAAAACTTCAGACTAACAATAGGAAATACCAAATTAACACAGCATTTTAAAAATATTTATTTATTTATGCACACAAGAATTGAGATATAGGCCAGAGGTGTGGGGGATGAGAAGATTCACCAGAAACAGAGTGGAGAGCAGAACAGCCAGAGCGACTGAAATACACTGCTGAGGGGAGCAGTGGGCAAGGCAGGAAAGGTCTGCTGTACTATGTAGGTCATCTCCCTGGCCAGGGATCAAACTCATGCTGCAGTGGCTGAGGATGCTTCATAGTGCAGTGCTTAACCCCCTGCACCACCAAAGAGGCCCTAACATAGCACTTTTCCAGGAAAGGTAAGTCAGTTTTTTTAAAGTTTATATGTTAGAATATTTTCAAGGTTGTGATTTAATTTTAAAACCATGTGCGTGTCTCTGTGTGGATACCCCAGAGGAAATGAATTAATATGAAAAACTCTAAGCAGGTAGTCACTCTCCAGAGATGACTACATCAACATTCAGCCATCATTATCAAATAGTAAAGGATTAGTTAACAAGCAAATGAAGTATTAGAAACAATTGTTATTGGTAATATTAAAACTTTTCAAGATATATAGTTGGCTAGAGAGATTGTACAGGCAGCATCACCCTACTAGTGAGAGATATATGAGAAACTAGACACTCTAGCAAGCTGCCTTCTAAGATGATGGTGAATCAAGCTTCATAGCTCTATCTCATCCAACAATCCCACAGTGAATAGATGACTCCTTGGCTTAATCTGTTTACAGGATTGGATGCTCAAAATGAACAGTTCCTAGAAGGTGTTTGTTGTAGTAACTGTAGATGGAGGACTGTTACTAACTTTATGGGATAAAACTAGATGATTATTTTTCTGACTGCTCATAAAAGGATATTTGTATTTATGACAGAATGCATCCTGGGAACTGCTTGCATTGTAACAGAGTTTGATATAACTGAGAAAACTTGTTCACCCCTATTAGAAGTTAGTAGTACTCAACAAATGGACTTGGTGATTGTTGATGTAGCTGAAAGTTGTGGACAGAAACAGTCAGTTGAGAAGGATGCTGAAGAAGGACTCAGGAGCAGGCCTGAGATCGCAGTTACTCCTCAAATACACCGAAGCTAAGTAACATCTTAAAAGCAGAGGATCCATGATTGGTTTTTAATCTAATTACAAAATACAATATTAACTCAAAAATAAATGCTGTTATATAGTTCATGTCTCCTTCTTAAGATCCATTTGATGACAGCGTTAAAAAGCTTGAGGCATTCAACAGTTCTACCTGGAGGGCAGAGGGAATCTCTGGTTTTGTTGAGACTTTTACTTCTATAGCATTCATTCACATCACCTGGCTAAGAAACTTCTCTTTATTAGTATTATCGCAATTATCTTTATCATTTCACAATATACTTATATATTTTCAATCTTTCCAAGAAAATAGGAGGGAAAAATGATCAATCTTTTAAAAATAAGGAGGAAAAGAAAGGAACAGACTTGGACCAAGACTGCAATTTAAATGGGTCATATGTTAACACTTTAATGTCCCAAGTTCTCAGGTGCCACATAGGTTTGTTTCCTTATCTCAGACAATTTTGATTGTAACTGCAACCTGGTGTGTAGCAGATGCTGTCAATACTACATCCATACAGCTCCTTGAAATTCAGTGTTTCCCTACACACCCCTGTCTTCTTGTTACAAGCCCGCTGGACTCTGGTCATGCATGGGTGCTAAAAGGTGATGGATGTTAGCTGGGGCAACCCTGAGCCATGCTCTCTGCAGTATTTCAGAGGATTTTAGTGGGGAATTCACTGATGTCTACATCAGTGACCTGGTTAACACTGCACTCCTATTGGCTTCCTGATGTTCTTATTCTTGCTTCCTCATTTACCTCTCAGTGGGTCCCAGCATCAACTCCAAAATCAACTACATGTACTCAGTCTCCATGTATGCTTAGGAGGAAACTCAGCCTTGAAAACCTTAGTTTGCTCATAAAACACACACACACACACACACACAAACAAATTCTAAACCATTTTTGTTACCCCAGAGACATGAATAAATAGTCCCCTTTCTTTACTACTAATTCTGCATTCTACTGCTACATTCTGTTTCTCCTGCTTGGAAGAATTATAAACTGCAGCACTGTAACTGCTGGAGCTGCATATAATCACTATTCAGGAGGAAAAATGAATTGCAAAATAAAACCTTCCATGCAACTTGATATACAGAAAAGAAAGGCAAGGAAGTAGAGAAGTGAAATCTTTGGCAACCTTGATGCTCAATCATGGTAATTTGACCATAAAAATGACGAGGGACAGCTTTAGGATGTGTATCATGCGTCATTTGGTCCCTAGTAGAGGTTATTTTATTGCAAAAAGCCTTGCAGATTGTCCATTTGTACACAGTTGGTCTGTATCCAACCAGAACTGGCTTCCAAGGGAGCTTTAAAATAATAATAAGAACAACAATAATAATAATAAATTGATTTTGTTGACACTTTAATTATTAGTTGTAGTTTAATAATACAGAGAAAAAAGAGTTTCAGTGGATTAATATTGAGTGAGCTAACAATAAAGTGAGATAACAAGCAAGTGGGAAATAGTTCCTCATTGGTGGAATGATTGGTGTTCAAGATATGTAGCTGGATTAAAGCTAAGAAATAAAAATCTCCCCACCTGGTGATTTGGTGGTGGCTCTTTACTGAGTCCAAAGAGATTTCTTTCAAGCTGAATAGATAAAATGACAGCATTTTCACAAACCAACTCGTTTCACTTTTTAAGAGATTCTCTCCAGATTTTGTTTGCCAGACATACTCAAAGATAAATAGAAACATGACTCTCAGACAAATATTTACAAGTCTCGGCAGCACCAAGCTCTCTTCTCTGTAATGTTCTGTGTGTTTTTGGAAGCACACTGGAAGATGCCATCTCAAGAGGGTAAGGTCAGAGGTCATCTTTAACGCGGTTTGTTCCACTGACCTGAGTGTCTGAACAGGAGGGAGAGCTTACATTTAGTGAGGTCTTTGCTCTGATTCACTTCTGGTGTCTTCATGTGATTTGCCCTTAATAGTTTAAGGTCAGAAGTAAGACAAGAAGATGTGGCTTACATGGACAGTGGGTAAAAAAAGAGAGACTTAAAAAAGCAAAGAACTGCTACAGAAACATGTATTTTTATTTTATGAAGTCTATAGACCTCCATAAGCTAGAGAATACTACCAAGACTGTGAACTATAATCAGATAAACGCTGTCAAATGCTGTAAGGATTTCCACTCTGTACACTCAGAACCTGTCATCTACCCACAACAGTGGTTCAGCTGAAGTTCTAAGGGACTGTAGAGGAGAGCTCTCGTGTCTAATTCATACATTCTCCAAGAGGACATTCTGCCTGTGGCATTACAGGGGTGATTATATTTTTATTTTTACTCCTTTAACAAGGATTCTGTTTTCAAAATCATGGGATCTTTGAAATCTTACATAACCCCTGCAAATTTCCTGCCTTGCATTGCCTAGGAATTTATAAGAGTCAGAAATTGAAATGACAACATTGAAAGGCAGGGCTGTTCTGAAGCTGGATTTTGTTAACTAGCAGGCATTGTGCTGAGAGATCTTTGGGTCTTGCTGTCACTCTATGCTCTGTGACCCAGAGGAAGCCACTGCAGGCCTCTCTGAGGGTTTCATGTGGAAAACAAAGAGTTCAGACAAGTAATCTGTAAACTTCTTCCAATCTGATGTTTTATGATTCTAATAACCACCTGACCTGCACTGAACACTTAGCATGTACTATGCCATATACCAAAAGTGGTGCAGGAGACTCTTGAACAACTGTGTGGGTTGGTTCACTTACACAATGTTTTTTTGCCCTCTATGGGTTAAATATTCAGTATTCGGTCAAATACGGATGTCAGTTGATTGAGTTCTCAATGCTTACCCTGTACATATGATGGTATAGGGTAAATGAGTTAAAAATCAGGATTTTCTGCCCTCTCGCCATTAGCATCTATGACCAGCACCTTCCTCCTTGCACATGCACCTGTCAGTATGGACATTTGGGCCCAGAGAGCATGAGGCATGCACATATGTAAATGGGGGCACCTGTGGTGAGGGGTTTTAGGGCAGTGTCACTCTGAGGCAGGAGGACAGAGACAGGAGACAGTCAGAGAACTACTGAGAGAGAAATCTGGTCTGTTCCCAATTCAGCATTAAGGGCCTGTAAAAATCTACCAAGTACTCCAAAATTATTTTTTTGCCTATGAGGACTGAAGATGAAATTACCCAGGCTTGGGTGGTTGCAAAACAGTGGACAGGCTACATATTATGGCAGCATTTGGCATCTCTAATCCCTGAGATGCTCAAGGATCAACTGTATATGGATTACTACTCACTCAAGTCTCACCATAAGCCAATGAAGTACATACTATCTTTGTCATACTTCACCTTTAGGTGAGGATGTTGAGTCACAGAGAGGTAC
Source organism: Galemys pyrenaicus (assembly GCA_019455555.1). NCBI lineage: Eukaryota > Metazoa > Chordata > Mammalia > Eulipotyphla > Talpidae > Galemys > Galemys pyrenaicus. Next base: position 895,929 of record JAGFMF010011428.1, on the reverse strand, counting down.
ATGTCTTAGGAGCACACACCTAGTGACTGTCAAAGCTGGGATTTCAGAAGACACTCCATCTCGAGGGGATAATCTGATAGCCATCAGGCAGGAACCCCTTCTCGGGTAATGTCTGACCTTCTTAATGCTGCCGTAAGGGTAAAAGACCATAGTTCCACTGAGTTTAAAGTTGGGTTTCCCCAAAAGCAGACTCTGAAAGCATTGTGAAGAAGATGAGAGAGACAAAGAAGAGGGAAAAGTCAGTGCAATCTATGTTAATGAACTTGTTACTCCTGTGGACAAATGGCACTCGATCCTGTTGGGGGTGCTCTGAGAAGCCTTAGAACACAGTTCGGGATTTCCCATTGTTGCAGGGTGATTTAGAGAAGGTATTTACCAACCCATTCCCAACCTCATTAGCTAATAACTGCATTTTTGGCCTGCCTGTACTTGAGCCAAGCACACCCGCTCAGCCAGAGAATACCTCTAGGCCTGAGCTGTGGGAAATCTTCACAAACACAGGGACTGGGTAGTAACACCCTGTGTAGGATGAGCGGCGAGGGCAAGTTACTGACAGCATCTGCTACTCGCGGCTAGGAAGTGCAGAGGCTGGGACTCGACACCTAGGTCATCTGGCCCCAGTCCTTGGCCTCTGGACAGGCAAATCACCTCTGTTGACAACTGTGTAGGCTCAGAAGCTACTAAGGGGAAACACAGCATTGTTCAATCTCCCTCCAAGACACTCTCTGCCAACCAGTCTTTTATATGGTGCAAGGGAAGGGTTCTGAACCATTCTCCTGCTTGGATTAATTCCAGATTCGACCCATCTCATGATTTATAGGAGGCCCAGGATACTTAATGAGCTTGATCTGTGCCTTGAGCTAACGCCAGCTCCCTGTTCTCAGCTGCTATCGATTAAAAATAAATACTGGCTTTGTTTATTCTGGACAATTTGTTTGTTTTTCCCACATATGTTCTATTAGCTATCAGACTCATTTTTCAGTTCAATTGCCAAGAATTTGTATAAGAGCAAAATGATATATGCTTGCCATTTATGTTCAAGTTGCAGACATTTAAAAATATTTTAAGCAAAACTTTTATTCTTTTAATTAAGACTAAAATTCAGCCTCATCTTATTGTTCAATAAGATAACATTTTACCCGTAAAAGACATTCCCCAGGACTCTAATAAGAGAGTAAATATATTATTATAATACGATTAATCTATATTAAAGATTCCCTTGTTAAAAAAGGTCAGCAGGGCTCATTTGGTAGCATGCTTAGCTTTGAGCTAGGAGGTCAAGGGTTCTTAGTATCTGACATTTATAGACCTAGCAGTAGAATATGATGAAGCACTTGAGTGCACAAACTGGACATGACATAACAGCCCAATAAAACAATGTTGGACACTTGGGCTGAGCATTGCCATCATTTAGTCATTGCATCCTCGTATTACATTGCAGGCGATACGAATATAAATGACAACTGCAGCATTCAACTACCTCACTGGGTTCCTGTGAGGATAAGATGAACAAAGGGTAGCAACTTAGGGAAGGAAAGATGCAGCAGTGAACAGACCTCTCAAGGCCAGAGGGAACACACCTCCTCTCAGAACAGTCACACTCCACATTCTCCTGGGAACTCAGATGGTCAGTAGACCACTAAGTCTATTCCGCCTTTCTGCTGGTCATCATATATGCACTGAAGCTTTGCTGTATGCCACATAGTAAGTGATGCCATAATTTTGGTAAGAAAAAGCAGACAGAATCCTTACAGTGAACAATTCTGAAATCTGGCATGAGAAGACAAATGAAAGAATCCAACCAATATGAGAATGAACCTATAAGGGAGTCTAGCAAGATGGCAATAGAGTGAAGACATGAGGTTCACCTCTCATAGACTGAAAACTAGGTTGCAGCAGAACACACAAAGCCCCTGAAGGAAAACAAATGACCACAGTGCACCCTAGAAAGGTCTAGGGGAAAGGGGTAGAAAAACTGTCAGGGAACTGTGCTTATAGCAAGCCTGGGGCAGTCCAAGCTACAAGAGGCAGGGGCAGCTGCTGTGTAGATTTTCCTACAGTTAATGACTCACAGGCACAGGCCAATATCAGGGACTCCTGAGACCTGGAATTGCACTGGAGAAGGGGTGTGTGTACAGAGCTGGCACCCAGGAAAGAAGGCACACTCACGGGGTCAGAGCGCAGAGGGAGGATTACTGGCTTGGGCATGAGGCTCTTAATATAGGTGAGCTGGTGAGATGGTGATGGGGAATACATGGGGATTACAACTAATGGCAAGTATATGTAAATTTTAAGATATTTTAATTAAAAAAAAAGTGAAAAAAAAAATAAAGGTCTGATGAAAAGCTAAAAAAAAAAAAATATATAGGTGAGCTGGAGCCTGACCAGAGAGAAACAGGTCAGATCATCTGTGTCACACGCCTCATAGAAAAGGCTACGACTTGAAGCTGAGGGTGGAACGCTCAACCGTCACCCATATCAGAGTTCAGACCAAAACGACAGTTGAATACTTGCAGAAAGCAATGTTTACATACCTGTTAATAAGAGGAACCAATACTCTAGGGTAAGGCTCTGTGCTACAAAAGAAAAAAATTCCCAGCCTATGACCCAACATCAACTACAATCTGTACCAGTGCTGCATCTGGTGTTTAAAAATAGTCTATAGATGGACACTCACTTAAGACCACCAGAGACACCAAGACTGAGGAGCTGGCCTAAAGAAAGAGATCACAGGGTCTCCCTGGTGGCACAGCAGGTTGAGCGCCACACTGTGTGGTTTCTGCAGCCACTTCAGCATGATCCCGGCCAGAGAAAGGACACACATGGCACAGCAGACCCCTCCTGTCTCACCCGTTGCTCCCCTCAGCAGTGTATTTCGATCGATCTGCCTGTTCTGTTCCTCACTCTGTCTGGTGAATCTTCTCACACCCCACATCTCTGGCTTATACCCCAGCTCTTGTATGAATAAAAATCTTTAAAAAAATGAAAGAAGAGGTCACTGTGTATTCCCACCACAGAGCCACAGATCAAGGGAAGGTGGGAGTACATCAGTATCGAAGAATAGTATTTCAGAAGTAATTAAGTAAATATGTTGGCAATATTAAATCTTACGATCAATGAAAACAGGATGTCTTTCCTATTATTAAGGTTCATTTAATCAATCTTGATAGTATTTTATTGTTTTTAGTAAAAGTCTTATACTCCCTTGGTTAAATTTATTCATATTTGTTTGATGCTTTCATAATTTGTATTGTTTTCTTGATCTCCTTTTTTTTTTAAAGATTTATTTATTTATGCATACAAGAACTGGAGCACAGGCCAGAGTCGCGGGAGGTGAGAGGATTCACCAGAGACAGAGCGGGGAGCAGAACAGGCAGACTGGCTGAAACACACTGAGTTGTGGGTTCCCATATGGGGTTGTATTTCAACTTTGGGCCCTCCTCCACGACTCTTCCAAACGTATCCTCCATGTCTACAGGTCCGTTAGCTGCCCCTGCACCAGCTATGGAAACACAATGCTCCCAAAGCAGCGTGTGGCAGCCACTCAGCTAATACCTACCAGCTTTTGGAAAAAAGGACTGGAAAATCCCCTAAAATGCTCTGTACTCAACCTTTTGGGAAAAATCAAAGCAATTACTCCTTTCTCTTGAGCAAGTTGTATAGCTGAAGACTCAGGGGATTTAATGATTTAAGGTCCTTCTATTAAAAATACTCTCAGGATCCTGCTAAGTTCCCTAAGTCAGTTTCAGAGAGGAGGGATAAAAAGCAAAAATGAATTACTTTCTGCAAAATGCATGTAAAACCTGTCTCTGGACCATCTTGATTAGGAAAAAGGCACATGTTAGCTATGGGGAAACAGCAGCACCACGAAGAAGGCACATGGTACCCTAATCCTACCTGTAGGCTGGAGTCCCACCTGCGGTATGCCATTTGTTGTGCACAGACAATAAACGGCAATTCAGCACTCAACACTGCTACTCCCTCTCTGGATTGTAGTGTTTGTTAAGCACATCATAGCCTTCCCTGCCATCCTTTCTTTCCTGCCACATCTTCCACTCTGCCCTTACTCAAGTGTCCTTATGAAACCAGACTGGCCTGGCCCATTTTCCTGGAGTTCATCTTATTAAGCTCCACGAGCTCCATGGATCTTCTCTGCTATTAGTCATTCTCCTTTCCATTTCATCCCAAAGGTGAAGATGGCAAGACTTTACTCAGAGCTTCCTATGGACTGAAAGGGACCATGTGCTATTGTCTCTACATTATCTCATGTGGTCCTTAAAAACTGGTGCTATCACAATGTGTAGCCTTGAGGAAGTCATTTCAAATTTCTTTTTTTTAAAGATTTATTTATTTATGCATATAAGAACTGGGGGACAGGCCACAGGTGTGGGGGCGGGGGAGGGTGGTGGGTGAGAGGAGTCCCCAGAGACAGAGTGGGGAGTAAAGCATACAGATGGACTGAAATACACTGCTGAGGGGAGCAGTGGGTGAGACAGAAGAGTGTGTGATGTGGGTCACCTCCCTGGCCGGGGATCAAACACGTGCTGCAGTGGCTGCAGACAGCTTTGTAATGCTGCACCTTAAACCATTGTGCCACCAGGGAGGCCCTCTCATTTCAAATTTCTGAGCTTCTATTTTTTTATCAGAAAAATAAAAATAAGATCATGCATTTCATAGGTTCGAACTTCAAGGAATAATCCACATACCAATCTGGACACCCTCTCAGATTTATAGTAAGAGCCAGTAAATGTAGACTAGTGTTAGTATTATTTCAATTTTTACAGATAATGGACTGAAGTTTTGAAATGGCACAGCACTTTTTCAAGGTTATACAGATATGGAATGGTCCAGTTGGGATTCAAATGTCAAACTTCAGCATCTTTGCCATTAACGATGACATGTGCTGACTCTGAATATCACTCATCCTACAAAATGTATCTTGCATCCTTTGTCTGTCAGGTTTCCAAAAGCTCACAGCAAACTTTAGTTTTGGAACTCATAACATATATTATCTGTGTGACTCATTTATGTCAGTATTTCCTAGTTTATATATTGAGGTTACAGTTCATATTGTAACCTAAAAATATAATCCTGATATTATTCATAATTTGTCCACTCAATTACTTAACAAACTGTTTTAAAATGCCTTATGTGTGTCAGGCACTACCATGAGGTCTGGGTTCTCCATGGCCCTTGTCCAGAGTTTACAGTCTACTGATGTGGGAGACAGGCAGACATTAATGGAACATAAAGGAGAGCAAGATTACAACTGTGGAGTGTGCTATGGAGAAGTGTTGGGTACTCACAAGTGTGATAGGAGATCAGGTGTAGTCACAGATGCAGTGTGAGACCACTGAAATATGAACATAACAGAGGAGTTGTCAAGGTCAAGAGGGGAAGGGAGAACATTCTAGCCAAAGATACAGCATGGTATATATGCAAAGAATAAAAGTATATATGCAAATAAGTTTCATGTTAGGAGGCATAATGGAGCAGTCAAGGGACTGCTGTAGACATGAACAGAGGAAACTGCAGCGGTCAGTAGAACAAGCATTGAAGAATCATAAAGGCCATGTGGAGAAGCCTAAATTTACTTACGTAGTCCTAGAAAACATTAAAATTCTGAAGACGATACTATGTAATCTGTTTTATACTTGAAAGAAAACATCCCTTGTTTGCAGTGGGGGAGGGATTGCATAGCATGGGGGGCAATACACATGCAGGAAACCCATCAGAAGGCCAGAGCTACAGTCCAGATGAGAGAAGGAGCCTGACACTCTAAGGCTGATGGAGAACTATGCATGATGCGGGTGGGACATTCACATGGATGCCAGAGGTACCATCTCTGAGGTGATAGTTGAGCAGAGATATGAAGAGACTTAGAGTTCGTATCTTTGTGCCAGCATCCATATTTTTCACTCTTTGAGATGCTTAGTTATATGTATTAACCTGACTGCATCATGATCCCAGCCAGATATGTGGTCAAACATTAGTCTACATGATCATGGGAAGATTTATTTTTTGAAGACTATCAGCAGACTTGATACAAAGCATACCACTTCTAGAATGTGGGTGGGCCTCACCCAATCAGTTGAAAATCTTAAGAGAAAACAGACTAAAGTTCTCCAAAGAACAATTTTCTCTTCAGTCTGTCTTCAGATGGCAGATGCAGTACCAGCTCGTCCCTGGGTTTCCAACCTTCTGGGCAACACTGCAGATTTTGAACTTGGCAGCCTTCAACAATTGCAACAGCCAATTCCTAAATCTCTCCTCAATATTTCTCTCTCTCTTCTTATATGATATAAATCCATATATTATAAACTCTCAAATATGTATCTCTGGATAATCCTGGATAATACACATTTGTTTTATGACAGAAGGACTATGTACTTCTACTCAAATTCAATCTTTTCATCAAGTCTACTGCCTACTCAAAGACAGACAACCATTTCTTCCCTCTTACTCCTATATTATCAGATTTCATTTTGTTTTCATTAATTTGCTACTGGATTATTTATATTTGATGCCATATTGGAGGCAGAAAATGTATAGATAAGGCTGTAGTACCCAGTTACACCTGAGATCCAGTGAGCTACCAAAGCTATTAGGATCATGTCTAAGGGACTCAGGAGTTCATTTGGATAGGTTCTTTTTTTTTAAGATTTATTTATTTATGCATACAAGAACTGGGGTACAGGCCAGAGATGTGGGGGGTAAGAGGATCCACCAGAGACAGACTGGGGAACACAGCAGGCAGATCAACTGAAACACACTGCTGAGGGGAGCAGCGGGCGAGGCAGGAGAGGTCTGCTACAGCAGGTGGGTCCCCTCCCTGGCCGGCAGCAGGGATAGAACTCATGTTGCAGTGGCTGCGGTTTGCTTCAAAGCACATTGCTTAACCCACTGCACCACCAGGGAGGGCCCTCATTTGGATAGGTTCTCATTGACCAATAATGGGACAGTCAAATATTGATAATAATAATAAGCACAATGACCAAAACTTACCAAATATATTTAAATTTATGTGTATTTTGAAAATAATATCTAAAAGTAAACTTCTGGAGATGACTTAGGACACAACTCATTTTTTAAAAACCAGTAAATTAATATAAATTATATAGCATTCCATGCCTTTCCTGTTAGATGAAAAAATGTTTTGCTTTATCAATGATTTCAATTACTAAATGGAAAAGGAATAACAAAATTAAAGTGCCACTACTTTGCAGCTTTTAATAAATTCATGGTGCATGTATATATCTGCATACAAATTACATATATGTAAATGCATAATATTCACAAAATGTATGTATATTTGTGTGTGACAAGCATGTGCATATTTGAATTCCAGATGCAATTTAGTCTTAATGATCAGTTACAAGCAATACAGAAAACAGTGGGAACTATTAGATGCCACTAACATTGTCATTAGCAAAATCCCAAATAAGAGACTCTACAAAACAAATAATTACAAGGAAAATATGTAGGAAGGAAGAGGGAAAAAAAACAGAGACAGAGAGAATTAGAAAGAAAACTGATAGACTACAACAGATTTTAGACAGATTTACCTATGCGAGTGGTGAGCACAGATTTAAAAAGGAAATGGAGCCATATGTGATACTGTATATGATCTATATTTTCATTTAGGTAGTAGTTATATAAAAATTCATTGAACAATAAACTTAATGGGGTACTTTTCTCTCTGTTTGTATTATATACGTCAATAAAAAATTATAAGAGAGAGAAAAAAATAACTACGTGCAACATTTGGATCCTTATTTAAACAAACAACTAGGGACATGTGAACTAGGACTGAATAGATGCTTCTATTTCTGTGTTATGGGTGTGTTTATGAGCAGTTTCGGTGCTACATTCTGAACTAATTTTAGATGGCATAATGTGACGTTCAGGAGAAGAGAAGCAATGCTGCTGGAGCTTTACAAAAATAAAGAAGGCCTAAGCAGAGAGGAAGACTGGATCTGAGGCCAGACCCTTGAGCCAGTGAAGTGAGTGTGCAGAAGGCTGGTAGACTACAGAGGAGGTAGTGTAATGGCCTAAATATCAAAGCCACATAATTTTAACAAGTCAGTGGAGTACGGGTTTTCTGAGATATCTAGAAGTCAACTTACCTCTTTCCAGAAACTGGAACAGGTAAGAACATAAATAGCTACTGTATGTCCAGTCCTGCCATGATTGTCACACACATACTGCTTCCTAGTATAGTTTCTTAAACACTGAACATCTGTTGATTCACTAATTCAATTTGCTTTAAAATTTGCCCACATTCCTACATATAGACTAGCATTGAAAACAATCTTGCCAATTAGATTTTCTGTAAATAAAACAGAATATTAAACAAGATACTGAGGATCAGATAAAATAAATACATTCTGAACAAAATCAAAATCTTAATGAATTTCTATCAAGAGGTTTCTACTCAGAAAAAAAAAAATTGAGTCATTCCAAAAGTGAATCTACCAGGTTTATCAATACAGCATATCTACTATACCTTCAAGCACTGCGAGATGGTGAGATGTAATATTGTATTTTAGTGAAGGTTGGATACTTTTTTAAATTTCCAAATATTTATGTCTTCCAAATAGGTGTCAAAAATGAGACAAGTATATCTAAGTCCTGACAGTAGATAGATATTGAATGATTGCTCTATTCCCTCTTTTGCTCTCTTGTTCCATATATTTTGTTGTGGGTAAAATTACAGTATATATGAGAAGTTTATACAAAAATGCATTTATTTTCTCCTATAACAGGTAGATTGTTCTTGTCTGTTCTAAGGTGGGTCTGCCATCTTAATGATCTTGACCTCAAGTTCCATAGGCTGAATTCCAGGCAAAAAGAAGAAGTGATAAAAAACAAAGTAATTGCTCATATTGAAAAATAAGAAGTTGACAGAAACCCCAACAAATTTCTACTTATACTGTAGTTTCCAGAATTCACACTTAACACAAAGTGCACCAAAAGCACTATGACACACTTAATGCAAAGGAGTCTGGAAAGCATGATTTGTTGTTTTTTGTTGTTGTTGTTTAAACAACAGGGTACATTGTCATCCAAAATACTATTGGGTTTATTATTAATGAAAAATGTGAAATTGATTGTCATGAAAACTAACAGGTTCTGCAATAGTTATATAATATACATACACATATGCACACCTGAAGAAACACACACACACACACACTTAAATATGCAAACATATTAAAAATTGAATTATAAGAAATACAGAACAAGTATGATATCTTTATTCCTCTATGTATGAGCATTAAATCTGTTTGGAGGACCTGCCTTGGGGTATTAGTTCATATAGCTCTTACTTTTCCTGTAATATTTAAATATCTCATGCCTCTAGACACTTTGGGATAGTCTCACTTTTGCAGTACTAAGAGATATGATTAAAACAGTAGACCTGAGGATAGCACAAGATGGCAGTAGAGTTAAGATGCTGGGACTCACCTCTTCCATAAACTCACAGCCTTATTGAAACAGAAAAAAAAAACAACTCCTAAAGGAAAAACAGACAATTGCAGCAATTGTTTTTGGGATCTAACTATGAGCAATAGTCATAGGAGAAGGGACCTGGTGAGCACTATAATTGCTAAAAGGGCAGCCCAGGTAGGTGAGGTCAGCCCGTGGCTCAATGGGCCCTGTAAGAGGCAGAGTAGAACTGTCAAGTGGTCCTGATGTGGCAAGACTCTACAAAACCAAAGAGCCTTGGGACAGGATTTGAACATGGCCCATTGCAGTAGGCCCTGGCTGAACCCGGTGAGCACTTAAGTAAGGTAATAGAAGCAGTCTCCTCTGGTAGGTCCTAGCATACCTCAGCAAGCCCAAGCCAGGAATTTGAAGCAGTCCAGACTGCATAGGCCTTGCCTACCAGGCTCTGCCAATGAATACAGATGTGACAGACCCTGGCAGAGCAATGGCAGGGCGTAGTCCATACTGGCCATGGCTCTTGGAGCAACAACTCAGAAGGATACTGCTGGGAGAGATAGACTGTGGATTCTAGTAGGATCAATTAACCTTTGAACAATGGAGAATTTTGAGTTGCCACTGAGGATATTCATGCTCCACTGAACAAGAGATGGGTGGAGAGAGGAACCTGAGATTTGTGACCTGGAAGAGGGGACAATAGTGGCAGGGATGAAAGCTCAGCCAGGGTCATGGGGAGAGGAGTATTGAGGTTGAGTGGGTAGGAAATCTTTGTGAAGGAGCGTCACACAGGCTGGGTCCTCAGTAAAGATAATCCCAGAGACGGCAATCTATACTTTTCCTTCCACTCTTGGGACTGGTGCCTTACCTGTGAGGCTCACTGAGAACACAAGAACTTCTGAGTCTCTCATCCAAAACCCCAGAGATGAGAGTTATTAAGGGTGCAACCCACAGGAGTAGGTGAATTAGCCCCACCCCAGCTAAATCACACCAACATCTGGATTCCTCTAAGCCCCTTCCCTACCCTGCAGACTCAGCAACTATAAAAGTATCTGAGCACAGGGGCCTCCCTGGTGGCGCAACGGGTTAAGCAACGCACTATGAAGCAAACCGCAGCCACTGCAGCACGAGTTTGAGCCCTGCTGCCAACCAGGGAGGGGACCCACATGGCGTGGCAGACCTCTCCTGTCTCTCCCGCTGCTGCCCTCAGCAGTGTATTTCCATCGCTCTGCCTGTTCTGCTCCCCACTCTTGTCTGGTGAATCCTCTCACCTCCCGCAACTCTGGCCTGTACCCCAGCTCTTGTATGCATAAATAAATAAATCTTTAAAAAAAAAAGTATCTGAGCACATACAGAAGACAAAAGGCTTAAAAACAGAACAAACAAACAAACAAACAAAAACACAGCACTCCTCTGGGATAAGTAAAATGTTTTAACTCCATATATTACTGCAAAATATATTAAAAACAATAAAAATAGGGAGAACTCATGTAGCAAAGTGGAGAGCCAAAAAAAAAAAAAAGTAACACATTGAAAAACAAGACTACAAAATAATATTAAATCACTAGGTGATAACAACTCCCCAAAATCCAAACACAAAATTATGGAAAGTTATATATCCTTTTCAGACAGATGATTCAGAAATGCTATAACAGTGAAGCTTAAAGCTAGTGAAAAAAAAAAAAAAACTCAGAAAAGTGAAAGTAATACAAGAATACTCAGAAAAGCTAATCCAAGAGATACAAAACATTCAGAAAAACAAAAACAAAAAAAAATGAGAATTTGTATCAATGAATAGAAGGTAGAAACTTAAAGTTTAAATCAGATAATATCAAGTGCTCAATAAGTGACATTAAGAACTGTAGAGAAAGCTATAGAAATAGAAAAAGTCAAATAGATGATTGGATCAATGGAGTCCAAGATAATAATGGATTAAGGACCCAGTTTTTCAAAACATTACAGATGCCATTCAAGAGCTACCTCTATCACTGAGAAAGCCAACCTAAGAATAATAGATATCCCTGAAGGATAGAAAGAAGAAAGGAAGAAAGAGAGAGGGTAAAACAGAGCCTATCAAAAGGAAATAATAGAGGAAAACATCCCACAACTGGAGAAAATTTAAATATACCTACCAGTCCATGAAGCTAAGGTAACACTAGGAGCTAAATAAACCAGTCTATGAATCTACTTATAGATAGATAACACCCGGCTATCTATTTAAATGCAATGAGTTCTATCTCAAGATAGGGTAGTAAAACTACCAAGATTTCAAGACAAAAAATACTGAAGGTGGCTAGGAAGAAAAAGTAGGAAACTTATTTTTTTTTAAAGATTTATTTATTTATGCATACAAGAGCTGGGGTACAGGCCAGAGTTGCAGGAGGTGAGAGGATTTACCAGACAAGAGTGGTGAGCAGAACAGGCAGACTGATGGAAATACACTGCTGAGGGCAGCAGCGGGAGAGACAGGAGAGGTCTGCCACGCCATGTGGGTCCCCTCCCTGGTTGGCAGCAGGGCTCAAACTCGTGCTGCAGTGGCTGCGGTTTGCTTCATAGTGCGTTGCTTAACCCGTTGCACCACCAGGGAGGCCCAAAAGTAGGAAACTTATAAAGGCTCTCCAATCACATTCTTATTAGACAACTCAGCAGATATCCTACAGGTAGGGGAGAATAGAATGGTGATGATCTTACATCAAATTATACCCTTGGAAGGAGAGATGTACAATCGTTGGAGGGCCATATATAAATGTCCAATTAGTTCTATTTCAACATTTCGTTTTTATCTGCTCTTCCCCCATTTCCTAAATACATCTTCCCAGGAGTACGACTACGGTGCACTCACTCTTCTGAACTTCCACTCTCATGAATACTCACATATTCACTCCTTTCAATTTTTAATTATTTGAAACATCTATGGAAAATAACTTGATCTCAAAGAAATGAAAGATTTCATATTCAGTCATCCTTCTGAATCCCCGATCTTTACAGATGAAAGACATTCCCAGAACACCAATGGAGAAAATTTTCACAATTTTATTATTTTTAAATATGTGTAGTTCATAATTATGCAAGTAATAGAAATTTCATTGCATTTATTTTATGTTTAATTCTTGCCAGTCTATGTCCTTAGTATTTAGGCAGTTTATAAAATGGAAAGAATATACACATTTTAAAAACTTCCTACTGGTTTATAACATTGTCAACCAGCCAAGTGCCAAGTAAGAATATCTATAGTGCCATCCACTCCCACACAATTCCACTTCCTTCCAGTAACTATTTCAAGCACAAAACAGTTAAAATGAGTTGCAAGAAAAATCAAAGTGTATGATTAGACTTGCTTTTTTTAAAAGATTTATTTATTTAAGCATATAGGAACTGAAGTACAGGCCACAGGTGTGTGTGTGGGGGGAGGGGACGTGGGTGAGAGGATTCATTAGAGACAGAGTGGGGAGCAGCACAAGCAGATCAACGGAAATACACTGCTGATGGGAGCAGAGGGTGAGACAGGAGAGGTCTGTCACGCCATCTGGGTCAGCTCCCTGGCCAGGGATCGAACTGCTGCAGTGCTGTGGATGCTTCATAGTGCTGTATTTAACTCCCAGCCTTTGCCCAAGCTAATTAGGAAGCTGTCTTGAGGCTCGGCGTTTGCAGTAGTGTCCAGTCACCTGGACATAAGGTCAAATTTGGGGGCAGTCTGCCACAGTAGCACAGGCTGAGAAAACATACAGATCAAGCTAAAGAAAGTAGGTTGACATTTCGCAGGTTGTTTAAACAGGTTTGTTGTTTAAGGGGAAAATTCAGTACAATTCTAAGACTTTAACTAAAAAAAAAATACAAAGTAAAGGAAAATCACATTTTAGCTTCCTACTTTCTTTCATAATGGATTTTCTTGGAGGGAAGTGAGCATGAATCTTGCAGAATTGTTTCTAGTCATTTCTGCTGGTCACTCAGCTCCTACAACTGCTAGTTTACCACGGTGAAAGGAAATGAAATAAACCTCTTGCCGGAGAGGAAGGTATAGTTGGAACAGAGATAGGAGGTTGTTAATCCCCAGCATATTTTTTTTCTTCCCTGAGAAGAGGCCCCCAATTTCTCTCCAGTTCTCTTCATGCCTATGCCATGGTAAAATGACAGACATTTCTTGATGCCAATAACATGAAATCATGGAAAGGTCTAAATCTGAAATGCCATTACGTAACCAACCTTAGTTGTAGAAACCACCTCTCATGTTACTAGTACTCTTTTGTTTAGTACATTTATTCTTCTTGAAAAGATTTCCAACATTTATATGGCTTATATTTAGCTATACTAAAGACCTACTAACAGAATAAAGTAAAATAATTCTAAAATTGTAAGTTTTAGAGAAACAATAAAACACTTAAAGAGGAATACTTAGGAAATGATAAAAAAAGAGTGCATAGAATAGGTTCTATACTAGATATGCTCTCCATAGAGTTAGACTCTGGGGCCAGGTTTATTTTTCTTTTTGGGAAAATGTCACAGGAGTGCAAGCAACGTATCAGGGTTTGCCACCTTCTTTAAAAGAGCTGTTACTTTTTATTTCCCTGCCACTTAACATACTCACAAGGGCGAGACCAGAGCAATGGTTGACAATGAAACCTCTGGACTAGAGTGTAGAAGAAGGAAGCTGAGAGTGTCCCATTCATAACATTTGTAGACAGTGTGTATTATCTAATACCCTTGGTTCCTTCTTTCTGGCTATCAGAAGATTTGTTTGGGGACAGCAAGTTGCTCAGTCCCAGGTGAGATAACCACCTTTATAATGAAGATGTGACCATGCAACAGAAAGCAGATGAGATGGGGAAAAATAGAAATTCGTGTATTGTTCTTCCTGGATCAGCCTCAAAGTCACCCAGTTTTTACCATCATATTCTGCATTTCCAGCAGAGTTAGTATCTTTGTTGCCTTGGCTATTTAGTCACACTCAGAGTTACCTGACCCAGTCTATGGTTAGTTAACCAGAGATCTCCGTATATTTCCACTAGAGAGAATGTGTAACTTTTTGATGCTCTCTGTTGATTAAATTAGAAATTTAGAAACCTGACTTATAATTTACATTTTGGAGAGACAATTTATCTTTGCCCTTTGCCCAACTTTTTTTTTTTTTCCAGTTGAAATTGAAGTCAGTAGTGGAGCTAGAGAAAATATTCCTGCTGCTTAATCTTTATTTTATGTAAGCCAATCTTCATGAGGCGACATTGGGAAGACAAACTCTCAACACGATCCACAAATTGAGACTGAGTGTTTCCATTAGCTGTATCACAATTCATGCAATCAATTTCTAGACTGAAAGAATATATGAAATACTTAGATTTATTTTTACTTCTAAAATCTACCTTTGCTGTTTAAAATTTATTATGGAAACCCTCCTATATAAAACACTAGGCTACAATTACACCTACAATAAACATAGGCTATATTAACATAGTACCATAAGTTTTGTGTGTGTGTTTTTGTTATAGTTATGGTTGTTCTTAATGGAGCGCTTTTTTCACTAACTCACTGGAATTTGCTACAGTATGAAGACTACACAGACAAGACTTTTCTTTGGGTCATCTAACTGGAACATTCTTTACATTCTTTATAAAATAGACAGCTATCTTTTTCCTTACTACATTTTTCAGGGCTTTCAACTACCATCTGGGAAATTCAGAGAAGGCAAGTCAGTCCCCGTGTCCAGACATGAGCATCAAATGAAGGAAGGTATTGTTCCCTCTGCCACTGTGGGTGGGTCTGCTTGAGGAAAACTCACTCACCCAGGGGAAGACGGACAATGAGGTATCCACAGTAGGCCCATGATTCACAATGAGTGGAAGTTTGAAAGAACAAACTTGTACATGCTACAGTCTTACACAGACTGATGTCCCCAGCAGGAGAAATCCTTTTCTAATAAATTCATGGTATCTTTATTTCTACTGTCAAAAGACCATGTGATACTAAATACAAAACAAACTAACAAAGGCAATTTAAAACACTACTAAGAATAGCATTCTGTTTCCATCATTTTTCAACTACTTTGTTAACTATAAAACTTTCTGCCATTTTTTAAAAATTACACTGAACAATCTCTTTTATAACATTTTTTATTATGGAAATCAACTATCTCTGATTTAGAGATGCCTTACTTCTTTATAGTTACACTATTAAGTTATATATTTTTATGTTCAAACACTTTCTGGGCTATTAGTTGTGTTGCTCTTATTAAACTATCTAGCCTCTCTTAGTTTGTTTCCTCATCTCTAAAACAGGTCTAATAAAGCACTTGAGAGCCTCCTTGGTGATGTAAGGGGTAAAGCCACAGCACTCTGAAGCTATCTCCATTCACTGCAGCACAAGTTCGATCCCTGGCCAGGTTGCTGACCCACTGGTGCAGCAGACCTCTCCTATCTCTCCCGCTGCTCCCCTCAGCAGTGTATTTCAGTTAATCTGCCTTTTCTGCTCCCTACTCTGTCTCTGGTGAATCCTTTCACCACACCCCCCATATCTCAGACCTCTACCCCAATTCTTATGTGCATAAATAAATAATCTTAAAAAAAATAAAGACACTTGATATTTAGGGTTATTAGGAAAGTCAAAGTAGATCTCACTTAAAAACACTTAGGATAATGATTGTTCTGATGCTAACCAATATATGTAGGTTATCGTCATTATTACAGAAAAATTTATGATCACAGATGCTTTGGCATTTAGATGGCATCATGGGCTTTCCTGGCCAGAAAATTCTTCTTTAGCCCTTTGCCAGGAATTTTACAAGTTGGAGTAGATAACTATGAATTTAAAATAATCCTCTTTTAATATGTAAGTACTTCTGAAGGATGAACAAATTGCATTAATGCCAGTATTTTATTATGTCCTCTGGCTAGTTGAGGACAATGTGCTGAGAGCCAGCGAGTTGTGATAAGGGAGGAGGGGAGAGTTTTATATAATATCAGGATACTTTGGATGGCATATTTGTGTGGGCAGTGTAAGGTCTGAGACATTGGCAGAGAAAAAGGAACAGAGAGATGCATGGATACCAAGACTGACTTTGTCAAAGGCAAGGCTTAATTCTCAAAGTTTTAAACTGTTAGCACTTTGAGGGAGGAACCAGAACCGATATGTCTTCCAGAACCTATCACAGTAATGAGGACACAAGAACTGGTCAATGTCCTAAACTGGGGGTCCTCAAATAACAGGTCATTCCCTGATTTATGTAAATAAAGTCTTATTGGGTCATATCCAGATCTATCTGTTCACATTCTATCTATGGCTGCTTTCATACTCAGCAGATTTGAGACAGAGACTGTATGAATCATAAAACCTAAAATGTGTGGATTGTTTTCCTATTTCATCTTCTTTAGACAAAATATGCCAAACTTTGTGTTAAATAAATAATGAATACATGCATGGCTAAAAATATATGTATATATATTTTAAAATCCCAGAAAAAGATAAGGAGAATATTTTGCTTTAGGATAAAAATGGCAAAAAGAAATAGAATTGGAAGTTCAATCGCTAAATAATGGATCACATTCAAAAGATTTCTCTTGAGCATGTGCTTCTCATGTATATGCTCCTGTATTTCTTTTTCTTTCATTTTTTAAAAGATTTATTTATTTATACATACAAAAGCTAAGGTACAATCCAGAGGCATGGGAGGTGAGAGGATTCACCAGAGACAGGATGGGGAGCAGAACAGGTGGATGTACTGAAATACACTACTGAGGGGAGCAGCAGGTGACGCAGGAGAGTTCTGCTGAACCATGTGGGTCCCTTCCCTAGCCAGGATTGAACTCATGCTGCTGTGCTGCGAATGTTTCACAGTGCAGCATTCAACCCCATGTGCTCTATTTCTGTTTGTGTTTGAAACTTCAAAGTATCCTATGTTTGGTGAATGTGCAGGGGTAGAGTTTGAAAGGATAATAGTCAAGAAACAATAACATGAAGTATTCGCTAAAGCTTCATTGTGAGATCAAATCACATAGAATAGAGAATACCTTTCATTTAAATTGTCTCATTTCTATGTTGTCCATCAGAAGGAAGGAGAAGAGAGGGTCCCCCTAGCCCCCAACGGTGTACTGGGAGGACTGGTAATATTTATAGAGTACTAACTGTTCCTGAGTTCTATATCAGCAACCTCTATCCTGCTTGGCTCCTATGGCATGAGGAGATCTGGTTCTGGCATCTTTGCTCCTAAGTACACACTGACTTCAGCTTATAGTGAATTGTTGGGTTTTTCTAACGCTAAGTCAGAAAAAACAACAAAACAAATAAGAGATGAAAATGAAGATACATTGTGGGCAGTGACCATGCTGAAACTAAAATTGGGATGACGTTGAGGAGTATTTTGAGATTTGGTAGAAACTCTAATAAATAGTGTAAAATATTCATGTAATATATTCTGTCCATGGAGTCAGGTCTTTTAAGACCTGAGCTATAGTTCTCTTAAAAGCAGCTGTGTTTTTTTCCAAATTTTTATTTATTTATGCATACAATAGCTGTGGTGCAGACCACAGGTGGGGGAGTGAGAAGATTCACCAGAGACAGGGTATGGATCAGAACAGGTGCACTGACCAAGTACACTGCTGGGAGCAGTGGGCAAGACAGAAGAGGTCTGCTATGCCATGTGGGTCACCTCTGGCCAGGGATCAAACTCGTACTGCAGTGGATGTAGACAGCTCCACAGTACTATGACTTAACCCTTTGGGCCACCAGGGAGGCCCATGGAGTAAATATTTTAAATGCAAAGTTGGATCAATCATGACCTTCTGTTGACTTACACTTGAAATATCACAATGTAGGGGGAAGAGGTGGAAGAGGAAAGCCACAGATAACAGACATTCTCAAGAACCTTAGAAATAAGCCATGGAAGACAGTTGCTGTCTTTTACAAGGACTCATTTTCTGACTTCACCTCCTACATGGTGTGAAAAGTAACCCTATTGTGGCCCTATGGAATCAATATTACTCCAATATGTACTCCTCCCTCAAAAAGAGAAACTGCTTACTTCATAAACAGCATGATAACTTTTGTACCAGTTATGTCAGTTATTTTAACTCTAGTTTTAGAAGAACTGACCTGATGAGAAGTTCTTTCCTCTTGCATTCATTTAGGGAAGCCCTTGTGAATGACAGCAGTGTAAGTCTGTCCTTTCCAACCATGAAACTTCTGGTCAGAATTCACCCAGCAGCGTCCCTTTTGCATTGTTCCCTTCTGTCTTCATCACCAAAGCATTTACCAGGAATTTATAATTCAGAGAGTAATATGAAGCAAGTGTGTGTGCATAAGTGTATATGCAGGTGCCAGTGGGCTGGGATAAGGAGTGGTGGTATGAACACATTAGCTGCACAATGGGGGTGTTCTTTCAGCATATATTCAAGGAGGGGATTGTCTAGAGGTAAGTCGGCAGTGCCAACAGTGAGTGGAGAGTGATTATGGAAGATCTTAAATTCTAGGATTATAGAATTATGTGTTTAGTATGTATCTAACAGGAAAGTATTCAAGTATATGGGGCAAAGGTTGAGGTGGTCAAAGTAGTTGATTAAACTAACAGTGGACCTGGAATGAAATTGAAAAGAAAAATCCAGATAGACTATAGGAAGGAAAATATTCAAAAGCTTAGGAGGAATCAGATGAGGAATCAGATAAAGAATCGAGCGAAGGGGCCTCCCTGGTGGTGCAAGGGGTTAAGGCTCAGCACTATGAATCTATCCACAGCCACTGCAGCACAAGTTCTATCCCTGGCAAGGGAGGTGACCCACATGATGCAGCAGATCTCTCCCTTCTTGCCTCCTGCTCCCCTCAGCAGTGTATTTCAACAGATCCGCCTGTTCTGCTGCCTACTCTGGCTCTGGCGGATCCTCTCATCCCCCACACTTCTGGCTTGTAGGCTTGTACCCCAGTTCTTCTATGTTAAAAAAAATCTTAAAAAAAGAATGAGTGAAAAGATTGATTTCTCAAACATATTAAAGGAAAAGTAGACATATTCACTTGGAATGGAAAGACAGAAGAGGCAAAAATAACCTCGGTAGTTTAACCCCAGGTGACAGGAAGGATGATTAAACTATTAACAGAATGGAAAAGTCTGAAGAGAATTAGACTGAAGAAAAAGATGTTAGTTGGATTTTCAATAGGTAGGGTGAACACTCTGTCACTCTCTCTTGTGATCACACGCTTATTCTAGTCGGTGTCATCAAGTAACTGAAGATGATGATGTTTTGCCTTATCATAGTGCTGCAGCACCCAGGTAAGCTGTGCCATTTATCTGCTGACAAGTGACCGTGCTATTCTTATATTTCATGTTAACTTTAGAGATTCATTCTTTGTCACTAATGGGTGGAGACAATTACAGGAAACTCTTTAACCCAGGTTAGTGTCTGGCTTAAAGAGAAAGATTCTAGTTGCTCTCCCAGATTCTTTGTCATTGCTTCTGATCTCAACCCTCCCACCCCAAACCCCATCACACATACATACTGTTCTTACCAGCACTGTGAACTGAGAAAGAGGTGAGATATATTCTAGAAAGTACTCTCTTTGAATATACATTGTAACCTTTATACTGTATAATTTCTTCTTATAAAATAGCAGCAACAGATTTTTTTTCTTATATTCTTTAGAAGAAATAAATGAAGGAAGGAGGAAGGAGAAAGGAAAAGAAAAAAAATTGAGATGGAGGGAGGAACAAGAAATAGAAAAAGAGGGAATGAAGAAAGGAACATAAAAAGGAAACAAAGGAAAGAGAACAAACAGAATGAAGAAACAGGGGAGGAAGGAAATCATCAATACTCCAACTAGAAGATAAGGACTTTCTAAAAACTTGGTAAATCACTTTAATATCTCTTGATCTTCAGTTTTCCTGTTGGTAGAGAGGTTTACTGATGATTATTATTCACTTAATAGAGATGATATGTAGTAAAATGATACAAATTATGCAAAAACAGAAGTAATTGGGAAAAAAAGTCTAACAATCTTGAAATGTGAATATTAAAGATATGAAATGATCAGGAACCATCTTAAAAATTAAAATAATAAATCACATTAAATATGATATTAGTGTCACATTATTGGCTTTTCCTCATACTAATGGGCAACATATTCAAACACTGAATATTAATGTTACCTATTAGAAAACCAATCATAATAAAGTCAATGATGGTAGGTAAGTGGGTATTAGTGAACCCTCATCACCCTGGTAATAAAATATGTATTTTATTTTTAGAATATAAAAGGATATTTTCCTATAGTTCCTCTATGAAAATCATCTTGATAAGTGTATTTTACATCAGCCTTGAAATTTATAGTAACTGGTTACTCATGCATTATCTCCATTTACTAAATGGGAAAATGAACTAAACAGCCTATAGTGAGTACTGCTTTTTTCTCATTTCTTATTAACCTATTTAAAATAAAAATACAATCAAACACACAAAAAAATCCTGAGCCATAATACTGAAAAAATGAAGTAAAAATGTTTGGAGCCTGTCTCACCTTAGAAGATAGTTTGTTTTATTTATCATCAGAGATTAATGTAGAACTCTAATTATTTTTTCCTAATAATAGATGAGTTCTATAAATAAAACTGGAGCCTTCTGTAGTGGCCTAGATTGTAATCTTTGGGATGCTGTGAAGGCCTTTTCACTTTTAATGGACAGCAACTTCAACAATTCTATGCAGTTTCCAAGAAATGCTCAAACAAGCAAAGAAAAGAAATTAGAGAAAATTAAGAAGAAAGGAACACTTGGCACTAGTGGAAGACCATGGTGACTCCCCAGAAACCCTACTAAAACCCTCTTTAACTGTTATCCACCCATATGGCTGGCAGAAACGAAAAATTCCTTTTGACTCTGGCTGTGACTGGGAACCTGTTCCTTCTGGAACACCAGTTGCACCACTGCAGACCTTGTCCACTCACTATACAGCTCTGTGCACCTGTACAAAGGTTTACAAATGTTCACTACAAATACTAACTGAGCTGCAATTTCATGAAATAATCAGATCCCAGCACACAGCTTTTTATCTCCAGCATTATTGCTCTCCCATTTTCACTGCCATTCAGTATTTTGCTGATTGAAAGACAACAGATTAAAAAAAAAAAAATACACTGATTGGGGGACTCCCTGGTGGCAGTGTGGGTTAAGCACAGCACTATGAAGCAAACCGGAGCAACTTGTAGCATGAGTTTGATCCCTGCCTCCGGCCAGGGAGGTGACTCATGGCACAGCAGACCTCTCCTGTCTCACCCGCTGCTCCCCTCAGCAGTGTATTTCAGTTCATCTGCCTGTTCTGTTCCCCACTCTGTCTATGGTGAATCCTCTCACCCCCTACACCTCTGGTTCACCCTGTACACCTCAGTTCTTGTATGCATAAATAAATAAATCTTTAAAAAAAAGTACACTGATTGCATAGATGTGAGTAGTAAACTGTCTAGGTTTCCTAGATTCTCCTTTTAAAAGGTTAGAATGATCTCAAGCCATGTAAGCAGCCCAGTATGTATTAGCACATTTTTATGTAGTAACAATAGAGTTCCTCTGCCATCAATATCTTGAGTTACCTGTAAATATTTTCTTAGATGCTTCGGTTAGTTTTTACATTTTTTCCCGTTTTGATGAAGAAATGTGGTGTCAGATCACTGCCCTATATTTGGGTCAGTGGATTAGTATGTTCTCCATCTTCCAAATGAACGGTATAGCAGTGAAACAGTGTGAATTAGGAAACATGATGACAGAGCTCTCTGGCTACTGAGTTTTTGTATTTTTCAATATCTGATTTAAATAAATCAGCCTTGCCAAAGGTTTAATGTATATGACAGATATATTATTATAGATTATTAGGCTAGTTAGATTTCAAAATGTCTACTTAACCAAATATTTCATTTCTCTTGATTGTTTTGTAATAATTCTGAATTGTAAGAGCTTATTTTTCAAAAGATATTTTTGTAATGTTGTTTCATAAGGCCAGGGAAGGTGGGAGAGACAAGAGGATGGATCAGCTAGAAGTAGGTCAGGCAGAGAGGGAAAGAGGGCAGTAAAAACTACGGTTTCCTGTCATTGTAACTCCAAAGTGCTTAGGAAACTAGAGACAAGGACCCCCAGTCACTGCTTTTCTTTCTTTCCACAATCCTTGGGGTTAAGTGGTAGAACCATGGACCAGCATATGATCTAATTGCACTGAGCCTGGGCCTTCTGCTTAAAACTGAGAATTAAGTCTGAGAGTAGAAGGGGCTCTACAGAAGCAATCAGTCTTACTTCGGTGAATACAAAGGACTTTTGATTAGCTACATCATCACGCTCTTTTAAGAGGATTTGACAGATTTGATTTCATTAAATATGTGCCCCTGGAAAGCATGGGCAACAGCCAGAACACAGACAGGGACAGACAAGGCTGATCTTTGGTCACCACTCTACACGGTAGTAATTCAAATCCTGAAGGACTCCTGCAGATGCTGCTCTTAAATAGCTATTTTTCCAAGTTCCAGTCCCCTAAATTCTCTTAATAACCCCAGCCATCCTAGGCCTCCTCTGGAATGTGCATGACCCACCATCAAACAATTACTGTGGATTCTGAGATGTAGCCCTGTTTCATTAGCATATGACCTAATGACCTATGATTATTCTGATTGGTCAATGCCTTGAGCCATAACCATTGTGAAATATTTTAGATATCAAATATTTTCAATATAGGGACAGATTCATGGATTTAACCAAGAAAGCATTTTTTTTTTTAAAATCACAGATGCCTAGGAATGAGTTCATGCTCCCAGCCATGAAATAGTACCTCTGGAATTTTAATAATAATAGGGCCTCCCTGGTGGCTCAATGA
The DNA here is from genome assembly GCA_019455555.1 of Galemys pyrenaicus. Classification (NCBI taxonomy): domain Eukaryota; kingdom Metazoa; phylum Chordata; class Mammalia; order Eulipotyphla; family Talpidae; genus Galemys; species Galemys pyrenaicus. The sequence goes on along the minus strand of JAGFMF010011428.1, from coordinate 872,667 downwards.
GTTAAACATCATACTATGAAGCTATCCACATTCACTGCAGCACAAGTAAGATCCCCAGCCAGGGAGGTGAGCCACATGGCACACAGCAGGCCTTTCCTGCCTTACCCAATGCCCCCCTCAGCAGTGTATTTTAGTCAGTCTGCCTATTCTGTTCCCCACTCTGCCTCTGGTGAATCTTCTCACCCCAATACCTCTGGCCGATACTCCATTCTTGTATGCATAAACAAATCTTAAAAAAATAACAATACTGATAATAATAATGTGCCTCTCTTGTTTTCCTTTCCTTCTTTTGTGTATTCAGATTTGTTTTCTTTTTGTAACTTTACCACCCCTGCGCTTATACAAATTTACTTCCACATAAAGTCACATAATCACATAGTCTCATCCTGGCACCTGGCACATATTCAAACAAACACAGTCTGGTTCTAGAATAGAATGGAGAGAAACAATTATATTTTTGACATCATCAAATTTAGAGATAATTAATGTTATTGCTTCATCTGCCTCAAGAGCAAAGAAAGAAATTAGTAAATTCAGATATTTAATACTTTATCATCAATTCCAAAATTTAAAATCTTTGGAAGCTAAAAATGGATTGAAAAAATATATAAATTGGTGACAAGTCTATTTCTATAGTGGAATGAAGATGTCTTATAGTCTTTGTTCTACCTATTAAAAACATTTATATGATTTTCTGTAAAATATCTAAATATATTTGATTATAAAGGTTTCTACAGAATCCCCAGAGAGGTGTTAATAGAAAATATGCACCATATTACTTTTTTGTTACCATATTACACCACAGATTTCACATGAGAGACTGTGAACCTAAGCTAAATTCTCTTGCTGGCTTTAATTGCTCCTGGACCTTCAACTTCATATTTTCTTTGCTTTCCTCCTCTACACACAAATCTCATTCTGGGTCTTCTCATCGTTAAATCATCCCTCCATGTGTCTCACTGTCTCCTAGGTAATAGCCATATTTCTTTTATTCACTGTTTATCTGAACTTCAAATTTGAGCACTTGTCTCTTTTATTTTAAAAGATTTATTTATTTATGCATACAAGAACTGGGGTACAGGCTAGAGGTGCATGGGGCGGGTGAGATGATTCACCAGATACAGAATAGGAAGTAGAATAGGAAGATCTACTGAATTACACTGCTGAGAGGAGCAGCAGGTGAGGCAGGAGAGGTCTGCTGCGCCATATGGGTCAACTTCCTGTCCAGGGATCAAACTTGTGCTGCAGGGGCAGCAGATAGCTTCATTGTGCTGCTACTTAACACCTTGTGCCACCAGGGAAGCCCAGTATTTGTCATTTTAGTTGTAAAAATCATCTGTCAACTCTAGCTTCTTGAAAGAGGCATCAGGATACCAAGTCTCTACTTCCTTAACTCTCCAGACCACAAATTATCTTTTTCAGACTCTGATATCTGGCTAATATTCCCACCTTTTCATTTATGCAAATTAAAAGTGCTATTCTAATGCCCAAACTCAACAAAAAAAATTAAATTTATTGATAGGATTGTCCTCTCCCTCTTTTTACAAAACAAATTATTTCATCTCTGGATCTATTCCCTATGAATGAATTCATTCTTGGACACCCTCTTGCTTTGCTTTCTCCCTAAATCTTATCATTCCTTAAGATACAAGTCCCTAACGCTCTTTCACCTCCCATCTCATTTGCAAGTAACACTAGCTCATGGTTTCAGCAGCCAACAAACATTTCTAGTATCTGTTCTTGACTAAATGCCTATCAGAATATTCTGGAACTTTCTTATACACATCTTAGGCTTACTAAGGAATCATTCATTTAATTTTTATTAATTACCTAGTGCATAGTATTTAGATTTGCTGATTTAGCAAATAAACAATCAAAATACCAAATATTTTTAAATTTTAGATAAATGACCTATTGTGGGTTTTTTGTTTGTTTTAAGATATAAACCTGTGTGACATACTGCATGGGACATGTTTACACAAAAATGTGCTGTGGCTAACTTGTCACTACATTGATAGGCAATTATTAATCATTTTTAAATGACAGGAATTTAGGAAGACAGATCAGTGTATAGACTTGAAACCCATGTCCAAAGAACAGTGATTAAAGTTCCTTGATTCTTGCACATGTGCTCTCGTTCTCGCTCTCTCTCCCCCTCCATCTCTCCTGCTCTTTCTCCACTTTCTCTCTACCACCCTCTTATTTGTAAAAACTATTCCCCACATCAGGAATCTCCACTTCTCTCTCTCAGTCTTCATTCTTTTCCCCTCTTCCAAGAAGTCTTTTCAATTGCTTCAGGATTGGTTCATTTATATAACCCCCTTTTCCAGTAACAGCTTAAAACATTCCTGTACTTAATGTACTTAATACATTATTTAGTATTCACAACTCGTCTGTTGCCCCTGCCTTTAAGGTCTGAAATAAAGGACTCCACATGCTGTCTCAGGACCTAGTAATTAAGACAAAAGAAAATAGGATCTTGAAAAAAAAAAATGTGAATAAGTGGGAGAACGGGGGAGGAGGAAAAGAGGGGAAGATGGAGTTACACAAAGGGAGATTTAATGGAATGAAGGAAAGGGAAAAAATGGAGTGGAGAAATGGAGGAAGAGAGGAAGAGATGTAAGAAAGAAGGAGAATGTAGTGAGAAAGAATGACAGGAAGGGGAACGAGAAGGAGGTGGGAAGAAGGAGAAATGGAGACATGGAGGAAAAGAGGAAGAAGCAGTGGACACAAAGAAAGAGCGGGGAGGAACACAGGGAAGTAGAGAGGAAAGGAGGAAGGAGAAATAGAAAGTGAACATAAATGAAGACTTGCATGACCTTTTTGGAAATGCAGAACACCAAGTGACTTAAGGTTGCACTCTATGTTAGTATTAACTTCTCACCTTGCAGCCATCAGATTGTTTCTGAGTAACCTTTTCATGAGCTATGACTGCATTCTAAGACTTTCCTCAGTCTAGCTCTATTATATTTGCTAGCTTGGCTCTGTTTTCCTTATACTTATTGTGAATTTTGGTTAGGGAAACAGGCTTCACTGTAATAACAGTTGAGTTGAATTGTTTCTATTTCATTGTGCTGCATGCTTCCCTCACCTCATCCCTCCAAACCCCTTTAATGACTTTCTTATTTGGAAGACTCGCAGGAGGAAAGGAAAAATAAAAAATTTGAGAATGAAGTTTTCTATCAGGAATCACAGACAGGTCAGCCAGGGATCACAGATTACAAGAATTATAACAGAATAGATGTTATAAGGAATAAGTTAAACACTCTTCAGGGTTTTCAGTTTGTCTCTAACTCAATGATAATTGATTTTCCAATGAATTGGTCCATGTGGCCTGAAATACCACTTTATTGCCCAAGGCCAAGAGGGATAAATAGGGCATTAAACCCAACTCAAGAAAGAATATATTCTGTTACTAACATTATTGACCATTTCAGCCAATGACCACAATACATGTCAAGGCATGAAAACACAGTAAAATTATTGGTTAAGCTATCATAGCTTCAGAGGAGTTTTCATCAACCCTGAACCCAATTCAGTTTCACTCCCTGACACTGGGGTTCTGATTATCACAATAATACTTTTAGAGACTGCCATTGAATTCATAATGGAATTTCCCAAATGGGCTTTTCAGAGTTTTACTACTACAAGTGGTTTGAACTTGTCAGATCATTCACCCTCTCTGTGTCTTACTTCCTTCATTATTAAAGTTAAGGGATTAATATAAAGTATTTTAAGTTCCTTCCCAACTTCAAAATTCTGAATACAGATATAGCAGAACAGAAAAACACAGAAGAACATGAGCTAATGTATTAAAGGTATTTGTTAAACTATTGTTTAGGATCTCACAGATATAACACAACCAAAGGCAAAGGTGACAAAGTCTGCTGCTGTTGCCAATAACTATGACATGTAATACTTTCTGCTTAAGAACACTTCGAGGGAACAAAAAAATACAGATGATTTATCGTATTATTGCCACTTCCTGTTACATACTGATAGCTGTCATTTCCTTGCATTAGGTACTCACCTCTGAAATCTCAACATCTTACTGTTTGTCAGTATAGGAATGAAACAGAGCATCTTAAAGACCCTCAAGTATCAGTTAGTAAAAATCACCAATGATTCTTAGAACTATGACCTAGTAACCTTACCGAATAGACTGTCATTTACAGAAAAATTCAAACCTAAGAACTGTTATTTTATGTCCAATTAAGGGAAGTTTCTCTTTGGTATTTCTATGCAAAGAGACTCCTGAGGATATATTAAAGTTTGCCTAAAGAAATAATTTTAGGTTTAAATAGATTCAAAGATACTTAGCTAAATTTACCTTCACCTTAAGACATAAATTTAAGTAAGGATAGATTGCTCTTTAAAGGAAAGATACCAAGAATAATGGATGGGAAACAAAGTCATAATAATTCACAGAATATTAATGGACCTGTCCGAAGAGAAGTTAATAATATATGTCAGTCTATGTATTCATTCTCAAGAGAATGTTCAGACAGATCTCAGCATAGTCCTTAGACACTAATGTCGAGAACATGCAGGAAAATAGACAAGTATATCCCCATAGTCTACTCAAATTACCCAGATCGTGCTGAATTATGCAGTCATGTCACAAAGTATTCATACACTTTAAAAATGACTGCCTCAGGCCTCCTCTGGACACCAATTTGAAATAATTTATTCTGTGCTAAAGACAAATGTACATACTATATTCTGCAGAAAAATGCTCTCCATGGTTTGAGTCTAAAGAGAAGTCATTTTAGTCCAAAACTCATTGACCTTCATCCCATATGAAGTCAAAGTTCTATAAAGTTAAACGTTATTCAAGACAGATTCTCTGTTTGACTTCAGATAGTCTGCATGAACTTGAATCTGTCAACCCAACTCAAAAATATCTTTCCCTCCCCATGTCCTGTGTGCTTTTGTTAATGTTCTAACTCCAGTGTAGCTCTCAAGGTCCTGTTGATTAGAGAAACTTCAGAATAGTTTTTGGTAGCACATTAATTCATCAACAATTTATTTGCTTCTCTTGTACTCCAAGTTGTAAATCTGACTATTTCCTGTGATATGAGATATTATCACAACTTCACAGAAACTCATCAACTCAGTAGGTCAAATTAAAGGAGGAAGTCTTATTTTGTATTATTAAAATCAAAAAGCATACTACTCAGTTTTTGAAGAGTTAAATGTCTATTTGTCAAGATGCAAGTAAGAATGAATTTTAGGTGACTTGTTTCTTCTTTATTTTATATGCATGTGTGTCAGGTGATTTTATTTCATAATAATGATATGTAAGATAAAATATAACTGCAATTTTTACAAGTATGGGTCCTCCCTCAGCAGTTGACATTGGCTCAATAAATACTTATTGAATGAATGAGTAAGTAAACTAAAGAATTTGTGCCTTCCAGTATATAAAGGTTGCAAAATGCAAACTCTGGTCTCAAGAAGCCTTCAGTCTTAAGAAATTTTTGTAGCTTATTGAAAATATTTATAACTCAAAACTGTGGTTAATTTTTTGAATATGAAAGAAAATAATCTAGAAATTTTATTGAGTGTTTCTAGAGGTGATGATACAAATGGTTAATTTTGCAGGCCTCCCTGGTGGCATGGAGTTCAAGTCTCAGTGCTGTCACCACTATGGCCTGAGTTATATTCCTGGCCAGGGAGCTAACCCACAGAGGACACAGCAGACCTTTCCTGTCTTACCCACAGCTCCCCTCAGCAGTATGACTCAGTAAATCTGTCTCTTCTGCTCCCCACTCTGTCTCTGGTGAACCCTCTCATTCCCCCAACCCCTGTACCTCTGGCCTACAAACCAGATCCCCTATGCAATAATAGTAATAATGTTATTATTATTAATACTTAAATAATTTGCTATGAATTAATTTTCATTAAGAATTGAGTTGAAGCTACAGGGCTGAGGCAAAGCCAATATATTATTATGAAAGGCATGCAATCCCTAAGCCTCCATTCTAAATGTGACTGAATACATGAAATTTATGGAGTACCATTAAATGTTCCCATGCAGTTTTGAAAAATAAATGTTTTTGACAAAGCAGAAGTACAAAGCATTTACCAGATTTCCCATTTCCCAGAAAAAATGGCTAAGTTTCTTCCAGAGCTAATTGATGACCACTTTTGAGATCATAATTTAAGTAGAGAAATATTAATAAAAGAAAATCCACTAAAGCAAATGGACCTGGATTACGGAAACTGACATACTAATACAACTCCTTTTATGACATAGATAAATGATTCCAAAATGAAATGTTTCTGCTCAACATGAAACTTATCAATTGTTTTCAAGAGAGAATACATATCATATTTCGTTTCTGGGAAGTGCACCATGACAACAGAAAACACAAGCTTTCCTGTAGATCAATGCATACAATAGATGAAAATAATAAGAACAAGGAAATCCAATTGTTTGAAATCAGTGAAATATGCTCAGCCTTATCCATTTTGCCCCTTAATAACATTAAATGTAAAAAGAACATCATGTTAAAATAAAGTTGAAGCCCTTACTGGGAAGTAAATGCTGGTTAGCGAAGAAACTCGATTTAAGGTTACTTTAAACTGTGTTTGAAATTCCACTTACTAAATGAAGGAACCTGGTCGAGTTTTAACCTCTCTGAGCCCTTTAACTGTAAAAATAGTATCTTTTTTTCAGGGCTGCTGTAAGAATTGAAAACGCAACATCTGTTTTATTGCAGGTACTTCATTTATGTTAGCTAACATTGTTTCTAACAGGAGTTACAAATTTCTTAAATATATTTGGGGATTTTTAAAAACATATCTGTGGGTATTTCTAAATAAATAGAGTCAAATTCTAGTTCTTTTCACATAACTTTGTTCAGACTTCAATGTATTAAAATTAATTTTTCTTCACCCCAATGAAACTAAGCCCTTTTGGAGTTTTCCAATTTTTCATTGTAGACTGAAAACTTTATTTGACTTTAGCTTTGTCCTTTATTATTTGGAATTTGGAGGAAGAACTATATGAACATATATATATTCAGAGGCCAACTGTAAAATTATACCTCATCTGAGGATTTCTTGCCCCTTTGTATATCTGAATTTATGTTTCTGCTTTCTTTTTTTTTCCCTCAGATGCAAATAATTTCAATTTCCTTAATATCTCTACTGCTGACCAATTCGCAATGTCCCTCTTCTAGAATCTAGTACTGTATTCTTATTTTTTAGTAATAATATGTTTTATTGAGGTAACTTATACAATACCGCATAAGATTTAGGGGTACAGAGTCATATCTTTTCAAATGTATGCTACCACAGCACACCAACCACCCATACCATACCACCATACTACCACATCTACCATACCGTACTCTAATTATTGATTTCAGAGTGTGTGTGTGAAATAACAACCTCAAATTCACTGATCAATAACCATATGGTTTGGTTTCTCCACACTAAGGGGGATCCCTCTCCAGTTTCACTCATTTCTGCCCTTCTAATCACTCAAAATAGAAATTTTTCATTTTTCTTTTTCCTACCAAGAGAACATATTTATTAAAATCATTTTCATATACAGTTTTACTGAACCTACTGTTTTCTCATCACAAACCAATGAGCTACCGTTGATTCTTTTGTATACTCATTCATGAGACAAATATTTCCTGAGGGCCTTCCTGGTGGTACAGGCTTAAAAGTCTCAGCACTCTCAAGCTATCAACAGCAACTACAGCATGAGTTGATCCCTTGCCAGGGAGTTGACCCACGTGGCTCAGCAGACCTCTCCTGTCTTACCAGCTGTTCTCCTCAGAAATGTATTTCAGTAGATCTGTCTGTTCTGCTCCCCACTCTGTCTCCAATGAATCCTCTCACAACACCCCCACACCTCACCCGACACACACTTCTGGCCTAGACTCCAGTTCTTGTATCCATAAATAAATAAAAGTAAATAAATCTTTACTGCAAAGCCACAATAATTAAAACGGCATGCTATTGGAACAAAACAGATACAAAGACAAATTGAATCAAGAACAAAGTCCAGAAATAAACCCACAAAGACTTATGAACAACTAATCTTTGACAAAAGGGCAAGAATATGTAATGGAACAAAAATAGCTTGTTCAATAAATGGTGCTGGGCAAACTGGACTGCTACATGCAAAAGAACGAAACTAGACTACTGGCTTTCACCATGCACAAAAACTAACTCAAACTGAATTAAAGAATTAGACATAAGACCTGAAACCATAAAATATCTAAAAGAAAAAGTAGTCAAAACTCTACATGACATACACTTCAGTAACATCTTTAAAGACACAGCACCCAAAGCAAAGACAGTGAAGGAAAAGATAAACAGATGGGACTACATAAAACTTAAAAGCTTTTGCACAGAAAAAGACATATTAACTGAAACAAAGTGACACACCACCAATTGGGAGATAATTTTTTCACATTATACCATTGACAAGGGACTTATCACAAAGATCTATCAAGAGCTGACCAGATTAAACAAAAACAAACAATACAGTCAAAAAATGGGCAGAAGAGCTAAAAAGGCAATTCTCCAAAGAGGATGTGCAAATGGCCAACAGGCATATGAGAAAATGCTCCACTTCTCTTGTCATCAGAGAAATGCAAATCAAAACCACTATAATATACTACCTCACACCAGTCAGAATGCACATATCAAAAAAAAAAATAGCAACAAATTTTGGGGAGGATGATGTGGAGAAAAAGGAAATCTAATACACTGCTAGTGGGAATAAAAACTGGTCCAACCACTATGGAAAGTGGTGTGGAGATTCCTCAAACTATTAAAAATGGAACTCCCATATGATCCCCCAATCCCACTCCTAGGAATTTAACCAAAGGACACAAAAACACTAATTCAAAAGGACACCTGCACACCTATGTTTATGGTGGTACTTTTCACAATAGACAAGCTATGGAAACAACCTAAATGCCCAAAAATAGATGACTGGATCAAGAAGATGTGGTATATACACGCCATGGAATATTATGCAGCAATCAAAAAGATAAACTCATTGAATTCACAGCAACATGGATGGAGCTAGAGAGGATTATGCTGAGCAAAATAGGCCAGAAAGGAAAAAAAAAAACAGATTGTGTCACTTATAGGAGGAATATAGAGGAAAAAAAGGGACTAAGGGGAAAAAATCAATTACAATAAATAAAAAATCAAAATCAACAGACAAGTATAGACCAGAGACATTCCTGAGGGGAGAAGGAGGGAAAAGGAACAAAATAGGTGGAAAGAACACAAGGGACTATGGTGATGGTGAAGGGGTAAACTGGTGATGGGAATTTCATGAGGATAAGAAATAGACAATGTATAAAAATGAAAAATAATGTAAAATATATATAAAATTAAAAAAATAAGTCTTTATAAAAATATATTTGCTGAGTGCCTCTATGAATTGGAAAGCTTTCAACTGAAAGGGAAATAGTAAACTAAATAAAAATGACTGGCCCATTCAATACGTATAGCTTATAGGGTTTAATCACAAGGCAATTATATTTTTATCTTTCAGTGTTTTGTTGTTGTTGTTGTTGTTTTTCAGTTGAATTGATGATAACCGAGTCATCCTACAATAGCCAATCTTTTGCAATGGCAAAAATGTAAAAATGACTGAAAATTGAGTTTTTCTTTCCATAGTCCTATCCATTGTAGGTAAGAAACCAATAGCTTAGAGGAGGAAGTGAAAGGATGTTCTCAGTTTCTTTTTCTGTTATTTCTCTTCCTTCTCTCTCAACTTGCTAGTCTGGTGACAGACATGAGGAAATGAACCAGCAATGTTCTACTGTGACTGGTACTATTACAAACCAGCAATATACTTTCCTCTTCTAGGGGTTCTAAGCTACTTTTTCTCTTTGGGGCATATAAGAAGATTGTTCAGAGAGTCTTCACAGCCAGTTGTGGACCTCTCATCTGGAATTATCTTTATGCAAGACATATATCTCCCTCTTTGGCTCCAGAAATTCAAAAATCATTTCTAAATTGTTTATATCAATTCATTGTAATTATATAGACAGTTCCCTCAGAAAGCATCTCTATGAACTATGTGACTGATGTGTCCTATATAAGGCCCATCTTTGATTTCTGGGAAACACTTGTATATCTCCAAGATACTGTGGGTTTAGTTCCAGACCACTGCAATAAAATCAATAGCTCATTAAGCAAATATTGCAATAGAGTAAGTCACACTAATTTTTTGGTTTGCCAGTGCATATAAAAGTTATGTTTACACTATACCACAGTCTATTAAGTGTGCAGTAGCATTATCACTAAATAACCAATGCGCACACCTTAATTACAAATGACACAGGGACACATAGTATACACAGGCTATTGGGAAATCAAACTGATAGACTTGCTTGATGCAAGGTTGCTGCAAACCTTCAAGTTGTGAAAATGTAGTATCTATGAAGCATAATAAGACAAAATATACCTATAATCAAACTTAGCCTCAATATCACTATATATTCTTGTGACTTGCTACAGCCTCAACCTTTCTTTTGCTATTTCTTTTACAGCAGTGAGTGAAATCATGTTTTAGATTTTCCAAGTGGAGTAAGATACCAATTTACAGCATCTCTCCTGTAGAAGTGGGGGACATAGTCTATGTTCTCAGTGGTTTCAGGAATGTGTGTCTGTCACGCCACCTCCTGCGGAGTCTGCGTGAGCAACCGTGCAAGACTTGGCAAAATGATTCAAGGAAATGTGCACATGGGAGGAGGTGGTGCACCGTCAGCCCCTTACATTCTTGGCTGTTTTTTCCTTCTGCTCATTTATTTGATTCTTTCAGTAATTTGTAATTGGCATTAATGTATTATATCCTTTAGAACACCAGGTGCTTCAACAACAGCACCTATGACCACTGAATACAGAGTCGGTCACTCACAAAAACACCTGGTTCTGAAGTCACTTTGCCCTCAGATGTTCCTTTGCTGTTCAAGTTTATAGTTAAGGTGGCCAGACAAAATACACATAATCCTGGGAATTTTGTTAATAACTTGCAATAAGAAGAATTACTTATTCAGACAAAAAGTAAAACAGAATTACCAAAAGTAGATAGGATTATAGAAAAAGGCTCAGGAGAAACAGATAGTAAAAGGCAATTGCCCCCCATGATTGTGACTCAGCTTGGTCCAGCATATGTCATAGGAGACAGGCTGTGGAGACTACCTAAGGGAGGTTACATGGGAAAATTCCCAGAGCCAACAGACACACACACATCATATACAAAAATGTATGTTGGAGAAGACAAAGTTGTAAATATCAATGGGAAAAGAATAGTGTGGTATTTTGTAGGTTTATTTAGGTCAAGGGCACCTTGGTGTTTCCTCAGTAAAGAGCAGAAAGAATAGGTAAGTAAGTAAACAGCTAAAAAAAACTCCCTTAAATATTACAAAAAATTGTTCCCCAGAAATGAATGGCCTCCGGGATGGATTGAGAGAGTCTGTACAGTAAGAACAATATTAGAAGAGACAGAGGAACAAATCTGGCAGAGAGAAGGTTGGATAAGAGCAATGTATGCCTAAAGGCAGTGTTAAGGCTAGGTAGTGGCCATAGTGGCAGAGCTTGAAAGTATCAGAGGTTAATAAATAACCTCGAAAGGTCACCAAGGAAACCGCAGTCTTAACACCAGGTAATCAGGATATGATCTAACCTGTTTGTTCTAAGAAATCTGATGTTCAACTAAAAACAATGTAACTACAAGATGAAAAACAATAGTACTAAATGCCAACATATTCTGTATACATGCATGATGATCACTGCTGCAAAATACATTCCAGCTGCTAATCCCTTGAGATTGTGTCTGTCTGTCATTTCGCCGAACCCTTGTCCACCTTCCCTGGGGCCCTGTCCCGGTGGTCTCCGTGTTCCGGCTGCACTGGTCCGTTGAATGTGTATCTCTTGACTTGAGGTGGAAAGACAAGAAACCTACTTTTTCTGACATTGAAATGGAACTGCTGCAGTGATATGTTGATTAATGTTTAACAGAGAGCTCTCCAGAAACAAATACACACATACACAGAGAATGAAGACTGATTTGACTGATTAGTGTGTGTGTGTGTGTTTATGCAGAAGAATTGGGGTATAGACCAGAGGTGTAGAGGGTGAGAGGATTCACCAGGGTCAGTTGGAGCAGAACAAACAGATTAACTGAAATACACAGCTAAGAGGAGCAGTGGACAAGACAGGAGAGGTCTGCTGTGCCATCTGTGGGTCAGCTCCCTTACTGGAGACAAACTCAGGCCATAGTGGTGATTGTGCTGAGACTTAAACCCATAGGCAACATGGGAGTTCTCATTTGATTGACTTTTACCAAACTTTTGATTCACAGATAACCCATAGCTGCACTTGATAAACAATCATCATTTCAATAACAATATTGGTCAACATTAATAGTAATATGGAAATGTAATGAAATGTAATAATAAATAATATGATGCAATAAAGTTGATTCTTAAATAAATATACATATATGTCAGAACACCTCTTGTTCTTAATGATGTGACTTTTAGTTCTATTAGATAATAGGCTTAGAATAAAAGAAAAACAATTTTTCAAATTTCAAAACTTAACCCTCAAATGTGAAGGTATTAGTGGATGGAGACTTTGGGAAGTGATCAGGGAGATAAGAGGTGATTAGGTCATGAAGGATAAGCCTTTTTTTTTTTTTTCTTCAAAATGGCCATCCTATCAAAAGCAATCTACAGATTCAATGCTATTCCAATAAAAATTCCAATGTCATTCTTCAAAGAAATAGAAAACAAATTGATGAAATTCATATGGAGACACAAAAAACCTCGAATAGCCAAAGCTCTCCTAGCTGAAAAAAAGGGAAGTGGAGGGATCACACTTCCAGACTTCAAACTTTACTACAAAGCCACAATCATAAAATCTGCATGGTATTGGAAAAAAAAACAGACACATAGACCAATGGAATAAAATAGAAAGCCCAGAAACAAACCCACAAACTTATAAACAACTAATCTTTGACAAAGGAGCAAAGAATATACAATGGAATAAAGACAGCTAGCTGTTCAATAAGTGGTGCTGGGCAAACTGGACTGCTACATGCA
>JAGFMF010011428.1:820467-858804 GCA_019455555.1 Galemys pyrenaicus | reverse complement strand
AGGGTGGAGGGCAGACGGGAGCACGGGGGACTGAGGTGATGGTGCACTGGTGATATGGTGATGGGGAATACATGGGGATTACAATTGATGTCAAATATAGGTAAATTTTAAAAAAATTATAAAAAAAATAAAACCATTTGTTGATGATAAAAAAAAAAAAAAGGATAAGCCTTCTTGAATGGGATTAGTGCTACTATAAAAGATCCAGCAGAGTTCCTTAGCCCCTTCTGCCACATGAGAAAACAAGAATCTGCAATATAGAAGAGGATCCTCACCTGACCATGCTGGTGCCCTGATCTCAAACTTCAAGCTTCCAGAATGGGGAGAAATAAATATCTATTGTCTATTGCTATCCAGTTTGCAGTATTCTGTTACAGCAGCCAAAAGATATTGGTATAGCTCTGACACACTTTTACATTTACTCTGTATCATTATCATTTACTCAATTACTTTTCAATGTTGAAATTATCAGTAAAAAATATCAAGCCCAGATTTACAGTGTTTTCCAGTTCCTTGGTACGAACAATTCATCATGGTTAATTCCAACCACCAATGTAACGTCACCAAAAGCTGAGTTCACAAGAGAGATGCAATGATACACTCTACATAGTGTTCCCATCAAAAAGTAGACATGAGCAACTTCAAGAGAACACTATAACATCAATTTTATGTGATGAGTTTTGCATATTCTTTGTTTTGATATGGCTTATGAGTTATAAATTCATATACTTTAATTTTAATAATAGCTCTCAATTGTTACCTTTCAAAAAATTCCCCCCAAGTTCTCTTTTATTCTTTGTTTCTTCCTTGTGGGTGAAGAAATTTAAATCATCAATCTGATGCCCAAGTCCTACTTTGAAAATTTATTTGTATTTGTTCACTTCATCAAAGAATCTAAGTAAAAAAATTTTTTAACATCCAGTTACAAATGAAGAAATGAATGAGACAAAGAATAATAAGGGATTTTCAGAGTCTTTTAAATGATAATACAATGAGGAATGACAGATGGGGTGATGATATAGAGTACATGGTCAGAGAAGACCTTATGAAAGACAAGCCACTCAAACTGAGACCTGGTGAATAAAAATTCATCAACTATGCGATAGGGAAGAAAACTTTTTTCAGGAAAAATGTGAAAACAGAGGCTCCAAGAAAGGCTGTTCGGTGTGTCTCTGATGTGCCCAGAACATAGTAAGTACTTCAGTGGGAGAGGAAATCAGAATGTAAGCAGGGCAGAGCATGCCTTTGTAAGTTATGTGAAAGCGACATGGCCATTGTAATGGTTTGTTTCTTGGTCTATATGTTATAGGAAACTGGTGAAGAGTTCTAAGTAAAGGAGCGCCATGATATACTTTACATTTCCAGTGTTGTGCAAGTTGTTGTTTAGGGAGTGGCTTAGAAGAAGGCAGGAGTAGAAAGCTGAGATGCTAGTGAAGATAGCCTTATATGAACTTTATAAAAACATAATGATAAAGTAGGATGTTGACATTAAAGAAATGAAAGAAAGGGAATATTAGACATATATCCTCCAGGTGAAGTAGAAAGATGAACTTAATGTGAGAGGTGTGAAGGAAAAGGAAGAAATGGGAATGACATCCAAGTGTGAAGCCTGAGCCGTTGAGAGAACGGTAGCATCATCTGTTGATGTTTGTAGCACTTATGGTTTTGGCATGTTTGTGGAGAAACAAGAGACCGAGATTTTATTTTGACATTCATGGGTGATGCCAAAACACTGCCCAAAGGAAACACCAAGTTGATAATGACAAATTGTCATTTGTGTAGGCCAAAAATGATCAAATATTGGTAATTTAATATGGTTTAATATACATTTGAAGACCAATGAGAAAGTCACACATATATGAAAACTCATAATCAAGACTTTCAGAATATCAGGTGGGATGTAACTTATAAACTCAAAACACCATGTGACTATAGCTTATTATGGTCCTACTTGTAACACATTCACATATAGTCACAGCCATTGATATAACCAATCAAATGATAAGAATTCAATATCTACAAAGATTTCCTTTGATACATTTAATACATTTCTCCATATTTATGAGAACTAATATAGAATGCAAATGCCCTGGTGGCAGCTGAGCACCATGAAATGAAAGTCACTATGCAGTCATCTTTGCAGTTTTATAGCTGGCATGTGTTGAGCTGTTTTCTCTTTTCATGGTACTGGTGGTTTGCCAGTTTCTAGGAGAGATAATCTCATGCATCATTTGAAATTTTAAAATCTTTCTTATTTTCCTTTTCTTTTGGTGTTTTATTTGTGTAAAAGTTGTAAATGTATAAAACTCAATTATCACATATACTTTTAATTGCTAAAGTGATTATGTATCATTAATTTTGATGGTAAATAAGTCTTTGGAGAACTTATCCTGTGATAGTTTATATCCTCTTCTGAGAAATAAACTGTCCTCTGAAGGAAAGGGAAGACAATGCAATAATATGATACTTTACATAATAATAGACTGTTTTGTAATACAAATATATGATGCGACCAACAAACAAAAAGTGCAATATTATAACTATCAGTATCATTGCTCCTATATGTTCAATCAGTCAGAAATCTTTTCTCCTTTACAACATATCAGGCATGTTCTTTCACCTTTTCCCCCTAGCACATTATTTTCTCTTGTCTGGGTCACCAAAGCTGTTGTCTAATGGTTCTCCCACCGTCCATTCTTCCTTCCCTTTATAATACTGCCTCTATAGCTTTTGTCCTCATTAGCGCCATCAATGACTAAAGACCACAGTCCTTCCCATAGGACACTAGGTGTGAAATTATAACCATAATGCAAGGTATTTACCTCAATGTATACGAAGGAATTAAATGAAGTTCATTGTTTTATTATCTAATTTTCAATCCAATAAGAAAAAGGCTTCTTTCTTTACCTAGAAGAATGATGTATTTGGGGGAAATAGTCCAATTTTGGAAATATGTTAGACTGGGAGGAATTTCTTGTGGAGTTTCTTAAGTGGATTAAATATTCAAATTCACACAGGACACTCTTGGATCTGGCAGATAACAAGAAGCCTTATTCCTTCATAATCAAAGTAAGTCATGAGTTTAAGGATTTTTCAGATTTCGTTTTTCAAATTTTTCTGGAGGTAAGCATCAAAAAGTAAAGCAAAAGGTTTGTTTTTAATGTTTATTTTGTTTGTTTTAGCCTCTGGCTTCCATTATCTCTGTGGCAACCAGGGAGTAGTAAGAGACTCTAGACCTATAACTGTTTTCTAATAAAAATATTTGCCATTGTTGAAATTCAATGTATTTAAACAAATGAACACTAGGAATTACAATTACAAACTCCAGAACATTAGGAGTTGACAGGATGGTGAGTACATTGCTGAGCTAGATAGCAGACTATCTGAATTCCTATCTTAGTTTTTTGGTAATTAGTTGTTGACATTGAATACATCAGTTCATTTTTCTACTTCCTCATCTGTAAAGTAGATGTGATCTCAAATTTTATGATTCTCTATTCTCTCATTTCCTGACTAAAAGTGATTTTACAGTAGCAAGTTAAACAGTAATAGATCAACAAATATTTTCTTATAATCCTGTTGGTAGAGTAAGCTAATGTGGGACAGGGGTGACAACTGAAATTGGAGGAGATCCTCCATAGTTCTCACTATTAAGAAACAGGGTAGAGATAATATGCTTTTATAAATATTTCTTCACTTTTATTTTCTAACAGTAAATACAGCTAGAAATCCATCTCAGCTTTCTCCTTAATGATGTATAGACTTTATGGAATTTCACTGTCTCTGTAACCTACAGGTAATATGCATAAATGCTGTGGTCTGTGCTGAACAAACATCTCAACTGAGCCAAACATACTTTTCTTGGGTTCTATGATTTCCCTTCTCCTAATGTTTATGCCCTTTTGTAACCCTAAGCATAGGCAGGGTCTGTCATTTGCTTCTAACCAATAGAATTTGGCAAAGCTAATGGGATGTCTTCTTGTAATTAGGTTATGTTGTATGGCAAAGGTTATTGGATTACATTATACAAGAATCCATCTTGCTAACAGACTTCCTCTAGAGTCCTGCTCTCCTGGCTGCCTTTAAAGAAAAGAGCTGTACTAAGTCCTAGAACTGCAAGGAAATAAAGCCTGCCAACGAGTTGAGTGAGCTTGGAAACATAACCCTCCCCAGTCAACCTTTCAGATAAGAACCCAATCCTGGCCAACATTTTCATTTCAGACATACAGCAGACCCAGGAAGACAATGTCTGGACTCCTGATGCACCGAAAATTTTGAATTAGCAAATGTGAAATGTCTTAACTGCTAAGTTTGTGATGATATATCATATAGTAATAGAGAACAAATACAAGGAAGGTACTCCCTCAACTGTTGGGAAGACCATTTGCTGAAAGTTCTCAGCTATCAGTTCTCTCCACAATTGCCTCAGTTGAAAATAACCAATTCATTCAAAGTCACACTTCCTCTGGGGGATGCCCACACATAAATATGTATGACTTTTTCCCATCTCAGACATATGACCAAGCTACAGAGCAACTGAAGGACCTAACTTATCCAATCCTGCTTCCTTTCCCTTGTACCATAGGTGCAAACCCATTGCTTTCCTAGGCGTGGACATCAAACAAGCCATAACGCTGTCTAGCATCCTATAAAACTCTCTTCTACTTATCATCTTCCAGTCCAAAAGACCCATTGCTATAGAGTAAGGAATCCTGAAATAAGTATCAATAACAATTACTAACAATATTTTCTCTCTTATACCCACTCATAAGTTCTCAAGGATAGCAAGACATATCAGAATCACCTGGTAAACATGAAACATATGGCCTCAAAATATTTCCAGTTAATGTAGAAAATAGTGAAAAGTCAAGGAGCACTGAGACAATAATAAAATGAACATAAATTGGCACATGTATTCACCTTAACAGTAGGTGTAGAAGAAATTAAACAGACTTTAGAGAAAGAGACTGGATTTGAATGGCAATTAACTGTACAACAGTGAGAGTTGTTTTTTTTTATTCTTCTGAAACGCATTTTTATTAACTATAAAATGGGGATAATACTAGTCTCATGGGATTGTGAGAATTAATTTCTTTAAACTAATGAAAATGCCCAGCATACTATTCAGTATGCAGTGGGCCTACAATAAAAGCCCCATTTCTTTGTTTTGTCAACTTTTTTGTGAGATTTAATATTTTTTTTCTTTTGAGGGAATGAAGAGATAAAAGGAAAATCTCCAGACAAGTGATTCTGAAAAAATTCTGGTTAACTCAATGTCCAGAAAAACTGAGAATCCTCTAGTCCAGGCACTTTAGTCTAGTAGACTTTTTAATAATCTCCTAAATTACTGTTTGGCTGAGATTCAAGTTCTATAATGGGTGAATCTTGGCATGCTATGATTTTTCCCAAGGTTGTTCTCATTCTTGATTCATAATTAGCAGCTGCCTAACCAAATTACCACACAATTATAACACCTGAGTCTTTCTTGGAGCTCTTTCAATGAAAAGACTAGCTGGAATTGTCAAGGCCTAGTTTTCTCCATCTTGTTGGTCCAAATCAATAGTGTATTATTTGGCACCATATAGGGGCAATGGTTCCAACTCCCAGGTATCCCTATACAGTTCTCTGTAATCCATATGACTTTCTGTATCAGTAAATGTTCTGCTCCTAGGTAGACCAATAAGGATTTAAAGTGACAGTATACTGAGAAGCACTGATGAATAAATCTGAGTTAGATAATTTAGTGATACCAAGGTGAGAATGATATATACAGACTTATGAGACATTTATTTGAATAATAGGACACTGGCGTATTTTGCAAAATGTAAGGCACACAAGTAGAGGCAAGAAGCTAAAGGAAGTTGATCCAATATCAGCCCATTTCCTGAACAAACAAATCCCTTCTTTTAAGTTGTGGAGAACTTTTGCCAAACCAATCCACCCTCATCCAAGTGTAATTGTTTGGTCTCTGTTTTGCACTAGTCTGAGGCAAAGTTAAGTAATTTATAAGGTAGCTAATTTCCTCAAGGCAAACATGCCTTTAAAAAAATGTTTTTCTCTGTACCACTAGAAACAACAGTGACTAATGTACATCCTGGCCAATTTTCTGACTTGGATCTTTGATGGTCATAAACGCAATTTTATATATATATATATACACACATATATATATATATATACACATATATATATAGAGAAACACATATATATAGAGAAAAGGGAGCGAATGCTTCGTGTGTGTGTGTACAATAAAAAGATACACACATATACATAGATATGAGAGTACATAGGTTCAGAAGCTGGATGATTCTCTTTCTTGCTCAGGAAAAGTACTATCCTATTCTTTTGAGAGAAGAGTTTCCATACACAAATCATACCATTTTAAAATGTAACTGTATAAAGTAAATCTGCATAGGATAAGGGAAAGCTGGGCCCAGTAAAATTTGTAATCCTTTTTTCAATTATATCTAAAGTAGTATTTAGATAGCTAAAGATATAAGTAACATTACTCTGTTTGAAAATAGAATAGGCATAGATAGAAAATATGAGAGAGAATCTGAGGCTAATAAAGGGCCATATACAAACACATACATCCATATGCCTACATATCTATATGAACTTTTATGTATCTATGTAGATACAGATATCCACCAAAATAAGAATGAATAAGTATTCTTTATGGAAATTTTGCAAGAGTTTTATATCATCAAATGTATAATATAATCAAAGTGAAATATATATATACTCAAATACATCTATACTTGACTTTATATATATGAAATCGACTCACACACATACATATACTCTTTCTCTCTTTCTGAAAGAATTCCCTTGAGAATAAGAGAATAAAGGGTATAAAAGAAAGGCAATAACGCCTGAACCTTCCAGAAGTGAAGAAAGACAACTTGGGGGAAAAATACATAAATGAACACCAGAGTATTATAAATAAAAGCAAATCTGGAAATACCAAGTTGAATTTGTAACATATGGAGTTACAGTATAAAGGTATGAAACACTACAAGAAAAAATAATGAAAACATTTACAAAGGAAATTTTGGGAATATCATAATTATACCATATTCATAGATTGGAGGATTCATTACAAAAACTTATTAATTCTACCCAATTCATCTATAAAAATACCAAAAGAAATGTCTTTAAAATTGAAATATTAGCCTATAATTTAACTGGCAAGGTAAAGATAAGAATATTTAAACCATTTCCGAAGATAACAAACAAAACATATGGAGTTTTTGCCTTTTCAGTTAGCAAGAACTTAAAAAAAAAATAACTGCAGTTTGAGAAAAAAAAAAAAAAACAGAATTAGCAAAAAGTATAACAAAAATATAAAGAACTGCTATAGTAGAAGAAGATATTAAACCAATAAGGAAATAAAATGAGCACTGCACATTAAGAAAAATTCAAGGAAAGAAACCCAATGAACACAAAATTAAGATAATCCTATTAGTAATGAGGGAACTGCATATTAACACAGCAATGGAACGCCACATCCTGTGTATTCAACTGGGAAAAGTAAAGTGTCAAAATAATACTTTTGAATGCAGAAAAACATGAGCCCTCCTAAAATGCGGTTGTGAATGTAAACAAATGCAGTCGCTTTGGATAATAATTTGCATTTTATGAATATAGCTAAAGATGTTCACACTCTGAGTCTCACATACATTTCTAGTTAAATAACTAGTCTAGTTCAGAGTTTGAACATATGCTCAAGAATGTTACCTGTCATGTTTTTTGTCAGAGTGTGGGAGTGGGAGGCACTTTAGTTTTTTTCCATAGAGATAAAGAGTATTGTTTAGATGTAGCTTATTTATAACATGGAATTACAGCAGGCAAATAACAACAAATAAAGGCAAATCTATAGGTATCAATATGGACGTCAGAAATCAAATATTGGGTGAGAAAGCAAGATAATCAATGATACTTACAATTATGAAAAATTTCACAACGCAATATGATTTCAATAATTCTCTTTACATATGTGGTAAACATATGAAAAGACAAGGATCATAAATATCAAATTAAAGAGAACAGCTGTGTTTGGAGAGAAAAACAAAGAGGGCTTGTTTGGGAACATTTTGAAAAGGGGATTTCAACTTTTTCTACTGCATTTTATTTATTTATTAGATTTTATTTATTAGATTTTATTTATTTTATTTATTAAATTTTAGGGACATTTTACCATTTGTATATTTCTGGATCTTAATAACAACAGGAAAATAAGTAAACTATTATTCATCTTTTCAAATAGATTGTATGTAAAATACACAGATTTTTTTCTACAATTTCAGGTAATGTTCTAAAACCCATCCATCAGTCTTCTGTTATTGTACCCTGGTTAGAGGTTCCATAAACCTCAGGCTGTGAAATCTTTCTATAGTAGCAGATTTGATGATCTTTATCCAGTGATTATCCAGCTGTTTTCAGCAGAACTTTTTTCCAAAGCATACTTGAATAGAATCCAACATGATGAAACAGAAAAAAGCTAAGTTGTGTTGTGTAAGGTGGTTTTGGGTAAATTGTTCTGGGAAATTTGTTTTCCTTCTTTCTTAGGAATTGACTTGGACTTGAAGAGTACTCTGGGCTACAGGATTTTAAAACCACCATTTTAATGTCCTGTATTAAAAAGCAATCTAAGATGAGGAGTCCAGTCAATCACAAAATCACATCCTACTGCTCAGGTTTCCAACATTATTAACAAGTTGTATAGTGAAATAAAATGAAGAAAAACAAAGTACCAGATGTTTTCTGTTTGGGTGGTTGGTTTGCAGTGATTTAAGAATAAGATAAAAGCACTGAGAGATTTCAAAAGATGACTTGGACATTGACAAATCAACCGGTGACTGATGGATAAAAATCACCAACAGATTTTTATTCAATATGTCTGTACTACATGCTATTAGCTCTAATAAAAACCTTCAGTATATTGACAATAAAATTATAAGAAAATGTGTATATACAGATCCTATTTGCTTTTGCTCACAAGGAACTCAAAGCCTAATGTTATGTAAATTATAATAAATTATATTAAATCTCTGGGTTACCATCCTGCTTTATGCCGGTTTTTATTTTTGCATATGTTCTGATTTCCCACATCTATTCAAGGTTAACAAAAAATAAAGTCAATTGTTTTCTTATTGTAAATTGCTTCAAATTTGTTTTATAAAGAGTTATGGGCATAAATAATTAAGAGGACATTTGCATTAGGTTCAAAATTTTCATTTTAATCTCCCAATATTAAATGATATCTGTCTTCTGAATGTGTGTAAATATAGCACGTTGATGGTGATTTTTTAGTGGTGCCCATTTTTAACAACATTCCAGTTTTTTCTTCTAGACAAACTGGTACCAACATCAGTCGCCAAAATGATGAAGAAAATAGAATGTAATTGGGCAACAGAGTCCAGGAGATTTCAAAGTCCTTTACCTCTCTATTAGCTCACATATATTCTGTGTCATAGAAATTAAGTTTTTTCTTAATTTAATCTATAAAATTAAGTTTTAAACATTTATATGAGATCGTCAACTAGAGTCTTGTTTTTTTCATGAATGCTACCTGGTGAGCTCAGATGACCTAGAGTTTTTGAAGTTAAGGAGATTCCAGTTTTACTTAATTTAGAAATTCAGAAATAAAGAATCCACAGTAAGTAAACATCCCATAAATGCTGAGTGGTTAAATATATATAAAAAATTAAGGCCATGAACAATTTCAAATGACATAGTAAATTCACTCCCATTTGATACCAAGTATCCCATCCTTGGTCTTTATTTTTCATTATAATAGAAATGTGAGATCATTCAGTCAGAGTCAATCACATAACGTTATTATGAAACTCATGATAGACATACTAAATAGTTTCTTCTTGATATGTGCTTTCTTTTCTAAAAACTAAATGAAGGATTTTAGGCTGTAATCAGCAAAACAGAGGTCAAAGATTTTTAGAATTAATTTGCATTTCATTATGAAATGATTCCAGGTGCAAGAATTAAAATGCCTCATTTTGCTTTACAATCTTTATTTAAAATTCCATTTCTATTTTCATTTCTGCAGAAATGACATCCTATACTCATTTATGTTTTGTTTGTTTGAGGAAAAAGAAAGTCTAAACTCAGTCTTCTGGGATCTAATTATCAGAACCTAATTCTAATTACAGTCTTTAAAATCAACGCTGTAGGCTTTCCGACTCTTCACTTGTTTTTGAAAAAGGGCCATTTATATTGTTCAGAAGACTTCCATATTAGATAACTATTTAGAGATACAATCTACCAAAGACTTTGTAGCTATGTAATCTCAGTTTGCCAAACAACTTCATGCTCATTTGAACTATGGAATTTCTTTGTAATTTAAACACACAGGAAAAGACGCAAGCAAAGATAAAACATATACAAATCAAGACTTTCTTGTTGAGATAAAACATCACATTCTCCCTTTAAAATCTAATTTTTACAAACGACATAAGGAAAGTTACGAATAGAGGATGTTGCATATATATGTTTAAATAAAATGCATAAAGTTTGATGATTATCATTAAGTTGTCAGAGTCTACTATCCAAGTAGTATTTTCCCATTAACCCTTAAAATGGCAAATAACAGACAAGAAATTCAATATGCATCTTTACCACTGATGTAAGGATAATTACTTCCAATTTTCCATTTAATTGTTTTTATACTCTCATTTTGTAACATGTTCATTTTCTTTTGTCAGAAAATAAATATTTAGTCCAAAGGTTCTAAATTTATGTCCTCAGGATTTATTTATTGAATATTAATATTTTAGTCAGATATCTTATCTCTAATAGTATGCAAATACACATAGAATCTCTCTTATTAGTCTTGATCACTCAGCAGCCTTTACAATATCCTATTGTATATCAGACATACATACTTATGTATTAAGATCGAGACTATAGATTAGTAGTAGAGACTAACACAGGTATACCAACTCAGCAGGCAATGGAGTATTCTGTTACTAAGTAGTAAAGGGCTATGGTTTTCCTCATGGTCTAGCCATAAGGAATACATCTAACACTAATGAATGTGTGTAAACAAATTAACGACTTAAATTGAAGTTAGCAATAGCCACTTAAGCCTAGACTCAAATATGATATTTCTACAGGTATGTGTATGTCCAAAGGGATATGAAATATCCAAGGTCAACCTTTTGGTCAAACAAGGTTTAGAAATTTTTATTGTGATAGATACCTTTTTTTTTTTCTTTCTTTCTTCTGCAGAACTCTTCAGAAAGTTTAATAAGGTAGTGAGATTATACATTTCCATGAAGAAGCCGGGGCCTCCCTGGTGGCACAAGGGATTAAGCACCGCACTATGAAGCTATCTGTAACACGAGTTCAAGCCCAGGCTCTCCTTTCTCTCCTGCCTCTACCACTGCTCTCCTCAGCAGTGTATTTCAGTAGAACTTCCTACTCTGTTCCCCACTCTGTCTCTGGTGAATCCTCTCACGAACCCCCTACCCCCACCCCTCTGTACCTGTGGTCTGTGCCCCAATAGTCATATGCATAAATAAATCTTTAATTTTTTTTCCCATGGAGAAGCTGAGACAGTGGCTTTCCAATTTTAGTGAGCTACATAATCACCTAAAAGATTTTTGAAACATGATTGCTGGTTCTGCCTGCACAGGTCTGGGGTGGCCCTGTCACTTTACATTTCTAGTAAGTGGGTGCTGGTGATTTGGTGACCATATCTTGAGAAGCACTGAGCTTATATTTCATGGTTCTATTGTATACTTTTCTTTATGGAAATTTCAACATTAGGTACTATTTTCCTAAAATATATGTACCAAATTGTGTCTTATGATCCTTTAGCTAGAAAAAAAAAAAAAAAAAACCTTATAATGGAATTGTATTTTGTAAAAAAAAATTAGGACAAAAGTTATCCCTTCACCTCTAATATGACATTTAAAAACAATTCTAAACAGTTTTTTGATTTGCCATAGGTTTGCAATACTATATAAATTCCAGGAATACAACTTGACACCTGTCTGTAGGTAAAAACCACACAGCTGACACCACAAAAATTCTAATGTTATTCCCACTGTCAAATTGATCTCCTATTGCTCTTTTCTCTCATCCCTCTTCCCTTCCCTTTCTGGTGACAATCTTATTCTTCACAGAATCTAAAAGCTATTTTTGGTTCTGATCTCATTATTTATTTGCTTTGATTATTTATATTCCACACAATATGACATTTAAGAAACAAATGATAGACTCTGAAATGGAACACATATGGTATAGAGTTCACAAAAATATTTTTCTTCTCATAATAATTTGTGATAAGTAATAACATCAAAATTACTTCTCATAGGCACATTTTAGTATATTAATGCCTAATAATTAAGTTGAAGTTAGAAATAGATAAAAACAGGAAATGTTAAGAATCTTTGTTTCAAAACATATACCGTAGAAGATGAGATGTGACTTTTAAAAAGTCCCACTAAATTTTTAAAAACGGACTATTTTTTCTTGTTGATGAACTTTGAAGTTTTCATTAACTACTTGGACTTTGTGTTAAGACATTTGAAGATTTTTTGAAACACAAACTCTCATGTTAATAAGTACTTCTTACCATAAATTAATACCACTTCAGAAAATAATAATACAAAAATGAAAAGTATCCTTATGATGTGACTGTCTCAAGGAAGTTTAGTCCAAAAATAATTTAAGAACAAAATTATATATAAGTAAAAACAATATCCCTATATTAACAATAATGTATTTTAATTAGGCAAATTGGATGTAATGAACCAAAAAAAATATTTAATAGAATATGGCTAAATTAATGAAATTTTTCATTAATTGTCAAGATTAAACACAGCTTTATAAATTGCATGACAACATAAGGCTACTCGGTACAAAATTAGATCTCAAAAATAGATCTGTACTCAAATGACACTATACAAGAAGGGTCAGTGAGAAAGGAGAACACTAACAGTAGTGAAAATATGATTTTGATTTTTTTCTTTAAAAATATGCCAATGTTTTTTGTCTTAATAATAAACATTTTTAAATGCCCTTATCAATATATTTATTCTCCCCAGAATAGTATTGCCTTAACTTCCTGACAGCAAGTATTAGCATTAACCTGGTAATCTACCTAGTAGAAATTTGTTTTAGTAAGTTAAGAAGCTAGTGGGAAAAAATGCTGAAAGAAAAGTTAGAAGCTTCAGTAGTTTAAGTTTTTTGGTATCTTAAGTGAGGACTCCCTAGACCCACACAGTTAACTCATGCTGGAAAATATTCAAAAAATAAACTTTATGTTTAAAAGATAACTGAAGTGAAAAAAATGGTACTCCCCCTTATTTCTTTATTCCTTGTGTGTTTTGTTGGACATCACCTCCCCTCTTATATCTGATATACTTGAGTGGTTCCTCTTGAGTTTAATGCAAGAAAAGGATTTTATCCTTTGAAGTTAACAATCTTGTTTGCACCTTAGCATTTCAATTTCTTTCCCTTATTTTCCACATCTTAAAACATCTGAGATTAAGAGAAATATATCTCTGTTCTTAGTAGACAGAACTTCAGACTATGTTGTATTTATTTAACTGAAATCAGTCAACTTTATTTGCGTGTTCAGTTTGCTCTTTTTAAAGAAGTATTTTTCTCATCAAATAAAAAATATTGTAATTAAAAGATATCAGAGGTTTTGCTGATTGCAAACAATATATCTCTCCCCATATCTTTACTAAAAAGGCTCAGATTTTCAGAGTGAATAGAGGTTCTGAATATATTACTCACTGAACAAGACAGACTTTTTTGTGCTTTTTTTAAAATCCTTTTCTTGTTATAACATTTTACACAGATTCTTTTAGTATTCATAAGTAGATTCTATACAAAATACTGCTTTGATTTAAAACATCTGCCTTAAATTTCTGACCCTCAAAGAAGAATTTAGAAGCACGTAATATTTTTTCAGTTATTTAAAAACTGATGTGCAATACAATTATAAAGTTGTCCTAAAAAGCAAGTCTCAGCATATTCTTAATCAGAGTAAAATGTGATTCTTTCCAACAAATGCACTGTTGAATTTCTTTTTGCCTTTGTCAGTAAAACAGCTGTGAACAGATTAAACTTTGTGATTTTTTAACTTTTGTCTCATGACTCACTTGAAACTTCTTTTTCCTGTTGTAGAGCAACTATAGTGTTAGAGGAAATAAAATGGATTAAACACATTTCCCAGATCATGCTGTTTTATTTTGTAAAGTAGGTTTTATTTTTTTAAGATTTTTATAGGTGCAGAGTGCTGTCCTGATATGTGTATATCCCTGATTCGTGCCCTAAGCTATTTGTTATCTCACTAAAGAGAAGAAAGCAAGTACCCAAACATACCTGCTTGCAGTGGCATGAAAAAGAGATCTGATATACTCTTGATATGAATTCTAACTCAGTCATTAAATTTCTATTAAATAATTTCTAGACTTTCTCAAGTTCCACTCCTGTGAGACTCTGATCCAGTTTGATGGGGAGATAACAAAAATGAATAGAAAAATAGGAATCCATTCTGCCCACACTGAATTCAATAATAAACTACACAATCTTTACAGGGAAGATAGTGGGGCATGTCTGGATATAGTGACCATTCTTTCTGTATTGAAAGCCAGGATACTTGTGCTGACAAGTATTGGTGAGTTCACGGGAACAATAGGCCAGGAAGCTTTAAAGAAAGACTATTTTGAAGCAAACTGGACAGATGGTCAATACATATAAGACCTCTAAAATACACTGGTGCAGAGAAATCAGTGCTTATTTAAGTAGGAAGGGGAGTTGGAAGAGACAACATAAGTCAACAAGTCTGGAGATCTTTTAAGATATTAAGCAGAATCATGAGAACCATGCTAGTTATTGTTTTATTAGGAATAAAAATCCTCATTGTTTAACACAGTTCTCATTTTATAATTCTATGTAGTAATATATTCACATAGACAGGTTTGTACTAGGACATTCAAAACCAAAGAAATTTAAATGTACCTATTAAGGTTAATTAATAATTACCAAAAGTTACCAAAAAAACATTGTAAATAAAAGAGCAGAGTTCCTATGAATAATTCAGATAATAAAAAAGTGGAGCAGTATTAATGGATGTGGTAACTGCTATTTCTTATGGTCCGCAACATTTCCATACACTAGCCCCTCACAGATACATTATACAAAGTTGTGAAGCCATTTGCAAAATATAAAGTACTATAAAAATACTAGATGATAATGATAATTCATCTTGCCTTCCATCTCTATACCATTTATTTATATTACACCAAATTTGATCTTTTATTGCTCCCAAATGAACCTGTGGATCCATATTTCTTTCTTTTCCTCTTGCAGTAATATAATCTAAGCAAGCCAGACAGATCAGGACTGTATGAATATCCTGTCTACTTGCGATACTTATCTACCTCATTTGTTTTTTAACTATTTTGTATTTATGCATACAAGAAGTGGGGTATAGGCCAGAGATGCAAGGGGTGAGAGAATTCATCAAAGAGTGGGGAGCAGAATAGGTTGATTGACTGAAATACATTGCTAAGGGGAGCAGTAGGTGAGACAGGAGAGATTTGCTGTACCATGTGGCTACCTCCCTGGTCCGGGATCTTGCTGCAGGGGCTGCAGATTGCTTCATAGTGCTGTGACTTAACCCCTAGCACCACCAAGGAGGCCCTTGATGTTTGTCTACTTTAGAGTAATAAGGTAAGGGGCAGGGTGTAAGATTTACAACACAGTTTTCCTGATCAATCACAATAAATATTTTATTTCCTCTATTTGGTAAAAGTTGATGGTGGGACATAGCCCACTCAACTGATCAGCTATACCACCAGCTCACGGCATTATTTTATAAAAGCAGCATATTCTTATTGTGTCTTTGAAACTTTATGCTTATAAACTTTAAATGCTCTTTTTGGGCTATGCATAGGTTAACACGGTAGCATCTTACCATCAATGCTAATCCTGTTTTTTCTCTCTATCAGAGACAGATTGCTAGAACTGGAGACTCCCAGATTTTCTGTGAACACTATGATTCTACCTGAACATTATACCATGTAATAGATCACCATTAAAAAACAAATGGCCACTTTACTACTACTTCTGTATTCTGTGTGAATTCTCAAATGAGGGATGGGTGAGTTTTACCAAAGAGGTAGCAGAAAATAAAGTAGAATTTTAGCAGATAGTAATATATTTAATAGAAACTAAATAAACTTGTGTATGATAAATTCTTATGAATCTGTTTTTTATTTTTAATATTTACATTGTATCAAATTCCATGCTTCTAGTGTATTTTTTTAAATCTCCCTTTATATGAATTCAACATTTCAGTTGATCACAAGATGAAATCTTTGTTTACTGCGTAAATAGGGCTAATTTTCCAAACATGAATAACTATTAAAAATATTTTTTTGAAACAATCATTGCAATCATCATATTAATAGATTCACAAAAAATCATGTCAGCTGATGCAAAAAAGGATTTGACATAATTCAACATTCTTTCATGATAAAAAGAAATATCTGAAAATTAAATATGGAGGGAAACTTCTTCATCTTAATAAAATACATTCACAAAATACCTATAGCTGACATAATACTTAACATACATAACAAAATTAAATTTTTGTCAGCTAATATTGGGAATATGACAAGAATATTCACATTTACCACTACTACCCTGTTCAATAAAGCAAGAAAATCAAATAAAAGTACAAAATGAAATGATCCTTTTGTAGAAAACACATGATCTTCATAGAAATTCCCAAAGCATCTTAAAAAAACAAGCAACTCCCTCCCACGATAGACTGAATACAAAGATTGATTGTGTTTATACACATGTGCACTGAACACTTGGATACTGGAATTTAAAATAGAATTTGATTTATAATCACTCAAAAATCACACAATTATCTATAAGTCTAACAAGACATGTACAGAATTTTCATGATGAAATTATAAAGAATTGATGAAAAATATCAAATAACATCTAAATAAATGAAAAAGCATATTGTGCTCATGGATTACAAGATTTAACATAATAAAGATGGATGCCAGTTTTCCCTAAATTGTATAGAAATTTAACACATTTATACAATATCTCAGCAAGATTTTTTTGTAGCTCTAAATTCTAAAATTTATATGGCAAAAGAACAAGAAAGACTAAAACAATTTTGAAAGAAAGTGAAATCCCAATATCACATCGCAAATCTTATTTTATAGTTACAATAATCCAGAGATTAATTATAGACATTGACACACAGATCAACAAAACACAGCAGAAAAGAGCCACACAAGCATGGTAAACTGATTTTTTAAGTAAGTTGCACAAGACGTTCAAAGTAGGAAGAATAACATTCCCAACAAATGCTGCTAAAGAAACTGGATGTATGGGAATAAATGCATACATATACACACCCATACACCCCATACACACGTGTGCATATACATATACATATGGTTAATAAATAACTTCAACCTAAACCCCAAATCCATACTAAAGGAAACTCAAATGGATTGTATATTTATATGCATAGCATTCAACTATAAAGTTTTAGCACAAAACAAAACATAGGAGGAAGTAATCAGAACCAAGAGCTTGGTAAAAAGCTCTGAGGTATGGCAGCAAAAGCAGAATTAATAAAAAGAAAACTATGATTAATTAGACTTATTATTAAAAAATATTAAATTTCACTTGGACAGGGCCTCCCTGGTGGCACAGTGGGTTAGGCAACGCACTATGAAGCAGACCGCAGCCATTGCAGCGCGAGTTCGATCCCTGCTGCCGGTCAGGGAGGGGACCCACATGGCACACCAGACCTCTCCTGTTATGCCCGCTGCTCCCCTCAGCAGTGTACTTCACTTGATCTGCCTGTTCTGCTCCCCACTCTCTGTGGTGAATCCTCTCACCACTCCCCCACATCTCTGGCCTGTACCCCAGTGCTTGTATGCATAAATAAATCTTTAAAAAAAACAAAAACAAAAACAAAAAAAAACCAAAAAACAAACAAAAAAAATAAAATAAAATAAATTTCACTTGGACAAAGATCCTGTTAAAGGACAAACGAGACAAGATACAGACTAAGAAAATTTGCTTGCAAACCACATATCTGACAGAGGACTCATATCTAGAATACATAAAATATTCTCAAAATTCAAGTTTAAATACAAACAACCTGATTATCATTAGGGTAAATGACATAGAGAGAAATTTTGCTGAAGAGGATATGTGGACAAACACATGTAAAGATACTTATAATCACTAGCATACAGTGAAACATAAATTAAGATTATGAAGTGGCACCACAACACACCTATCAGAACCCCTAAGAAAAAATAGTAACAATTCCAAATGCTGACATGGATGTTGATAAATAATATCTCTTCTTATTGCAGGTGGAATATAAAATTGTGCACATACAATGGAAAATTGTTTGGCAGTTTCTTTAAAAACTCAACATGTGTTACCATAGGAACCAGCAATCATATTTGTGGGCATTCATCCCAGAAAAATGACATTTTACATCCTCCCAAAACCTGGACCTGAATAGTCATAGCAACTTTATTTGTAATAGCCAAAATGTTTAAACAACCAAATTGTCCCTCAATGGGTGAATGGCTAAGCAAACTACAGCATGTTCCTAACATACTACTACTCAGCACAAAAGGAAACTACTGAAAAAAACTTGGATATATCTCAAGAGAATTATGTTGAATTAAAGAAAGCAATCACCAAAGGTCACCTGCTATATGATTCCATTTCTTTAATTGTTCCCGAAGTTGTACTATCATAAAAATGGGAAATATATTCATGGTTGCCAAGAGTTAGGGATGGTGCAGATGGGAGTGACAGTGACTATAAAATGAATTATTAGTAGGAAGATCTTTGTAGTTAATGAAATATTTTTGTATGCCTGTATTATAATTACAGGAATCTACACATGTGATAAGATGGCATGGGATTATGCACACATATTACACCAATGTCAATTTACAGGACTTGTTATTATAATTGTGAAGAATTTAGTTTTACTCATTTGGGGCAAAAAAGGATGAAGAGTACATAGGACCTATGTACTATTTTTGCAACTTCTTATTAACCTAAATTACTGCAAAATAAAAATTTTAAATAAATATAATGCTTTCTTTTAATTAGTAATGAGGAAAGTAAATGCATATAGAGAGATTGACAGATAATATTAATAGATATATGCCTGTATGCATATGAATGTTTAGTATTTGAATAACTTTATAACAGATTCTTCATTAGAATCTGGAGAGCATAAAAATATAAAGATGTCTATATATGACTAAGAAATGTTTAGATTGCGGTTTTTAAGTGATTCCTTAAGCTAACCACTTTGGGATGTACATATAGCTTTGTGGCTGACAGAATATCATTTAATATAATTGATTCTCCCAGATGACCATGATAATGGAAAGTATTTCCCAAAGTATCTGCCATTCTGAGTGAATAGTTTCCTTAGTTGAAGGTTCTATTCATAAGACCAAGATAGTGTTGTGGGCTGACTGAATGAGCAAAATCATAAAGGAACACAGGAGGTAAGCATAGTTCTCTGATTCCCTATTCTCTAAGATTTTTTTTTTTAATTTTAACTTTTATTTTGGTGTTATATTTTTTTTGTTTTCCATATGTGCACATGTTCCATTCACTCTCCACCAAGCCACCCATATCAATACCCTTTCTGCTTCCCTTCCTTCACCCTTTCTTTACTCCTGCTGTATTTTGCCTTTGTGTTTTTCGTTGTTATTTATATCCAAAAATGAGTGAAACCATATAGTTATCTTCAGCTGTCTGTTTTATCTCACTAAACATATAGCAGCACTGTCCATAATTGCCAAGTCATAGAACAAACCTGTCTTTTAAGCCTGAATCCACTAAATTCTAAGATCAAGGTTGCTGCCTTTTCTAAGTGAAAAATGAGGTCATCGATCTCCTTGAGGAACAACCAATTAACACCTTCACCTCTAATATGAAGTTATTTCATACCCACAGCAGGAGAAAATATTTGGAGGAGGAATAAAAGATCACTGACTCTAAGTAAAGCAATTAATATCTCTCACAGAGAGATATTAGAAATTGAAATGGTTCTTTGCATTCATCAAGTGTTCCCAAATGGAAAACATTACATTTATTAATACCAAACCTAGGAAAGTAGCACAAGCATAATGTGTCTACATAGTATATGTGTGTATGTTAAAATAAATAACATATTGCTGAACAACTTATTTATTTAACCATTAAGTTAAGAAATATTTACAACAAATTAATTTGTTAAAACTTGCAAAATGTTGATCAAACAGTTGTCCAGGAGTAGCTGGAATTATTCTAGGACAGTGACACTGGCAAAATTATTTAATCAGTCTTTCAATAAACTATTTGTCTTTTCTGATCACTTAAGCCCCCACCCCCAACCCCTAACATCATGAATAGAGTTGGAGTTCTGAGCCAGCTAAACTAGTTGGAAGCAAAGGGGGACAGAATATGTTCAAAATATCAATTATTTGAAATAATGAAACCCTGATAAAATCTTTGACACTGAGTCTCAGTGAACTTTTTTGACTGATGTACACATAAATGTGCAAGAAGCTTCATATACTTGAAATTTCCAAGGAAAAGGCATAGAAGCTCTGTGCTCCTCTCTCCCAGTCTTGCTTTATACATCTCTTCACTTGATCATTCCTGATCTATGTCCTTTATAATAACACTATAATACTAAGTATAACAGTCACCTGAATTATATGAGTTGTTCTAGCAAATGATCAAACCTTATGAAGTCATGGGGACTTTAGAATTTGTGGTCAGTCATTCACAAGTGAGTGTGGACTGGGGACTCCCAGAATACAATTGGTGTTTGAAGTAAGGGGGGGGGGGGGTCACGTGGAAATCTGAACCTAAAACCTTGTGGAGTCTGATACCACCTTCCTGAGGTTAATGGGAGAATTGTATTGCTGTTCTCTAGAGTGTGTCTGAACAGTAGGATTGAAATGGAACAATGTAACAAACTTTAGAACATTAAGGAAACTACTTAAACTATCTGCACCTAGAATATTTATTTTCAAAATTGAAATATAAATAGGTTTATACTGGTGCTACACAAACTTCATAATTCTCACTTAATGGCTGCATCATAACCCATCAAGTGGAGATAAGGTGGTTTATCAGTGACTTCTGAAAAATAGTTTATTTTTTATATTTAAAATATACAGCTTCATATATAAGAATTTTCTATCTTTTGACAATTTACATATGATTCCTAAGATTATATTACTAGGCTAAGGATATAATTATGTTTGCAGCTTAAAATATATTGTCACATTGCTTTTGAAAAAAAATAGTATCAGTTTGCAATTACCAGTAATATATAAGGGTATATATTTTCACATTAATTTCACCAACATTGGGTATTGCTGGTATTTTGATATATTATTTAAAATGGTATATTCTTGCTCTACTAATGTAAATTTCTTAGATCCCTTTGAATACTAATAAAGTTAAATATTTTCCCGCTTGAGAAAAATGACTCACCCCATCTAGATTATTATTATTCCTGATAACTTTTGAGTATCTCTTGCTATTTTTTTTATTTTTATTTTTTAACTTTTTTTTATTTATTTATGCATACAAGAGCAGGGGTACAGGCCAGAGTCGCAGGAGGTGAGAGGATTCACCAGAGACAAAGTGGGGAGCAGAACAGGCAGAATGACTGAAACACACTGCTGAGGGGAGCAGCGGGCCAAGCAGGAGAGGTCTGCTGCGCCATGTGGGTCCCCTCCCTGCTGGGGATCGAACACGCGCCTCTGTGCTGCAGAAGCTTCACAGTGCGGCGCTCAACCTGCTGCGCCACCAGGGAGGCCCATCTCTTGCTATTTTGATACTTAACAATTTGATATATTATTTGTTGAATGTAGATACTAACACACTCTATTTTATAACAATTTAAACATCACCTAAGCATCGGAGGTCCTGTCTTCATCAACACCATTTTAGATGTAAGAAATGAGGATCCTTACACTTGTGCTTACTGAGTATTTGGAAGGATGAAAAAGAAATTCTAGAAAAGGAAACGTAGAGAATGACTGTGTCTTGCAAGGTCTGCAGTGGTACCTCTCTGTACCTTACCTTGTTGAGTCCTTGCTGTTGGCTCTATGTCTCCCTTCAAGTTGCTTTCATACTTTATTCTTTCTAGATTGACTTTGTCTACTCTTCTGCACAAGCACAATTATGACTCCTTCTCAGTTCTGGCTACAGCTCTTTAGGGTAGGTGATCTCATAGGGTGATTACCCAATATCAAGTAATATAGTCTCTGTGCTTATATTCCAAATGAAATTAGATCATTTTCACGGAAATATCTTTTCCAGATACACCAGCTGTGTTCAGGGTTCTGCTGGTCTCTTCTAAGCCTCCAGCAAAGAGCTTTTTCTAAGAAAAGTATAGAATAAGCTGTAAAAAAAAAAAAATGATTGACAGTCCTAATACAGAGTACAATGTAAAACCTTTGATTTCATATGTATCTCTAGGTAAGCAAATAACAAAGTTGTCATGGTCTGCTAGAGTGCCCTCACTTCTGATATCGAGTATAAGTTTGGAGTATATCCAATACCACCTTTATATTGAAAAATTGAAAAATTTATTAGGACTGAAAACACCTTTCCAGCATAGTTTATTAAAGAAAGGGATTGAATATAGATCAATATAAGCCTACTGAAGTGACACATAAGACAGAGAGTAGGAGGCGCCCAAATGAGAACCTCTCACTGTACTATTCTGTGAAGTCAGAATATGTTGCTCTCTCAGCAATGATATGTGATATACACAGTACTGGCAACCAGAGAAACTCATCTGAGTTTTAGGGCCCATCATTTTTATTGAAACTTATGTGTACAAGTATAATTTATTGATTAAATACTCATGTGGTGGAACCAGTCTCCAGGATGACTGAGTGAATCACATGGTTGTTCCACCTGGTCAATACATCTTAAAATTTTTAGGATGATCAGCCCCTTCCTAAAATTGTAAGCTGTGACCAGTTTTACCCCAAGACTATATAGATGTGGCCACCTCAAACCTTACATGGCACTGTTACTATCCAGCTAGCCCAAGATTCTTAGGCAAGCAAGAATTACCTCTCAGGCATCAAGGATAAAGCTTCTCTTTGGCAAGACAAAAGATTTACCACAATATAAAATGTTCCAAATTGAAATTAATGGTAAAATTAAATCAATATTTGTATACAAATTTTATTAATATTATTTCACAATTTAGTCATGACAGTCTGGGAAAACAATGTTTTAATCATACAAATGAATAAAGGCCATATAGGTTAAATAATTTGCCTATAGTAATGTCACAAGCAAATAACAAAACGAGGTCAATACTCTTATCAGTTTTTAAAACTAGCTCTTTCTCCTTCTTTACTACTTAGCCTACGGCAACAACCAGTCTTACAGCATCAAAGGGGTCAACATGTACCTTTTGTCACACTGTAGCTGTGAGTCACTGAACATCAATTTAATACCATCTCCCCCTGTACCTTCTTTGGAAGGGAACAGACAGAGAGTCAAGTGAATGCTTGGAGTTAATCAAGGGAAAAACCCAAAATATTAACCTTGCTCAAAACAGCAGCTATCACTTATATTAGCATTTTCTAGAATAATACTTACAAAAAATACATGCCTAAAATTTAGAGGGGATACTCCTCTTATTATTCTAGATGAAAAATTTATAAAAAGATTGAGATTTCTGCTGTAATTATTATAAATTCATGGAAATCAATGCATAATGGATGGGTAACAGTTAAATTGTTCAAAGGAGAACTGTAAAGATTAACAATCTCAACTATTGTACACATTGATTTCTCCACACTAGCAAAAACCTGTAACAAGTTTAACTTCTTTCAATGAATACTACTTAGAAATGCCTTGAATACCAGATTTTTTTAACTTACAATTTAAGGATATTTCAATATGTTCTCCACATGCACATGCAGATTAGAATGAAGGTTTCTAGAATAATATATAATTAAATAAATATGGTTCACAGTACTTTGATGAAACATATTCAGATTAATCTGCATAGTACTCAAATCTTAATATGTGATCCTATATGAGCCAAGAACTTTCAATTCACTATCTGAATAAACATCAATTTGCATGTGTGATTAAAGGTTATGGAGCTATTTAATATCAAGCTGGCTTTCTGCTTCCACTCATTACTTTCTCCCATTTACCTACAACCAGGTAAGAACTACAAGTTAACTATTTACGGAAGTACAACTGCCATTAAAAAAATAGCAATCAAAAGTCAGATATAGACATATTTACTCATTTTTAACACAGCGTCTCCAATTCTTCTAGACCATGTAAATGAAGTCTCATAGGGTGACTGTGAATAGATTGACAATTATGCTTATTGCAGACTGGAAACTAGAAACTAAAACTACAGTTATGTAGACAAACATGCCAAATGCAAAGGGTGTCAAGGTTTTGGCAGCGAAAAAGTATCTCCTTTCTCTACTGTGCCATCTAATTGAACCTTTAAGATAACCAAAGTCTGTTTTATTAGACTTGGTTTGCATATAACTTTTAAAACCCACATTGAATGGTAATGCATGGTAAAACCCACTTCAAGTGCATGGAAGCAAAAACCCCAATTTACTCTCAGCTATGGCAATTGGAAATGTCACATAAAATGGTAGAAGATCAAGAACAAAAAGACAAAGACAATTTAGAAGCACCTTGAGGGGGTGAGAAGGGACCTGGAAGGGGATGGAAAGAGCACAGGGGACAGGTGATGGTTCACTCATGGAATGGTGATGGGAACTCCATGGGGACTATGACTGGTGTCCAGTATGTATAAGGAAATTAATAAAAAAAAAGTGTTAAGATAATGTCAGGGTTATAATGGGAGTAGACATTGCCATGTAATATCACTTGATGCAGTCAAGATGAGGCCCCCTCAAAGAAACCCCCAAAAAATCAATTCTATTTTTTTTACTTTGACCATTTAATCTACTATAATTAAGGCTCTTGTTATTTAGTCATAATGTTTCTCTAGATTTGTTTCAAGGAATTGCTTGAACTACAAATTCCAAAGTTAATGGGAGAGAAAAACTGGGAAAGATTAAGCATGCCAGCTTATTTAGGAGTAACATATGGTCCACAACTTTTACTCCAGTCATGAAAGAGAAACATTAAAATCTCCAGCAATTTTTTTTAAAGAAATAGCTTTTTAAAAGAAAATAAACTGAAATATTATGTTTCCTGTTCTTTCAGTGGGGTGCTATTGAATTAAGCAAGTGAACACAAACATTCCACTGATTTAAAATGTCTAAAATACAATACATTTGATGGCTTCTGGAAGAAATATGAAGTTCAACTTAAAAAAAAAAGTCTGGGGATATGCTAAAAATTTCCAGCACCTCATGTTTTTTTCTAATGAAAGATATCAATCCATTTAAAAGAAAAAAAAAATAAAAAAACAAAGGAGTAAGGCAGTGTGGTGGTGAAGAAGGAAGGGAAGAAGATATGGAGCAAGGAAAAAAGAAGTAAAGAAAGCAGGATGTCAGTCATTCATAGAAACATGGATGGAGTGTGAAGGGATTATGCTGAGTGACATAAACCAGAAGGAAAAAGAAAAATTCCTCCACTCATAGGAGGAATATAGGTGAACAAGAAAAGAAAAATAACAACAACAACAAAACAATAATTAAACAAAACAAGAATGAAAAGACAACTACAATCAGAGACATTAGGGAGGGAAGAGGAAGGGGTTGGCATCAGGGCAGGGACAGGAAAAACACAAGGGACTAGTGATGGATGATGCATGGGTGAATTGGTGATGGAAATGCTAAGGGACTGCACCAAGAAAAGCAAGCAAACATTGTAAGAAAAATTACTTAATAAAAAAATCCTACAAAAAAAAAAGAAAATAGAATGTCAGTCAACAGATTAGAAAAAAAAGAGAAAGAAGATACTTTTACTCTATTTTAATGTTAGTTTTTTTCCCTTAATTTGACACATTCGACTATAACAAAAGGTACTGAGATTTGTTTCAGTGACATAATAAGACTAAAGCAATGATTCTTCTTTTAAAATTTTAAATCATCCATTTAATAAACATTACAATTTCATGCACACTTTTAAGGACACACTAACCGCTACTATAACAGATCAAATCGAAATCTCAGTGCTTGATACAGACAAGTTTATTTGCATTGTTACCATAATGTTAAAATCAAAACTCAGTTAGGAATGTTCAGGACCACAGGTTCTCTGCTGGGTGGATCTCTGCAAAGACACAGAACTTTCCTTACTGTGTACTCAGCCACCCTCAACAAAAAGATCTAAAGATTATCTAGAGATCAGCTTTATTCAAGTCAATAGGAGGAAGAGAAAGGTAGAGAATTAACAGGGCAGATTGTCACAGCTAGATCTGAAAGTGGCATGTATCTTTTCCAATTACATTTCATTAACTAGAACATAGTGTCATCTGATGCAATGGTAGATGGGAAATGCATGCTAGTTGGAAGCAGAGGAATATAAGTCAATGGACTGAATAAACTCATATTAGTCTTTGACACACTGCCTAAGAACATCTTGATACATATTCAAAGAAGGTGCCACCCTTAAGGCTCATGTCTTAAAGTCTATAGCCAATGTATCCCCACTGTCAAAAAGATCCATTTATTTATTCAACATATACTTACTGAGCACTTGTTATGTGCCAACAGCAATTTAAGTAAGATGATATACTAAAAAACACTGAATTCCTTTCCTGCACGGAGGCTGCATTTTAATGGAGAGTGATAGACAATAAATAAATAGGTTTTGTAGAGTATTAGAAGTGATTGTAATTGGAGAGCAAACCGTAGAAGAGAGCCAAAGAATGCCAACATATGGAGGAAGAGAATACAATTTTTAAAATGGTCATGATTTAAAAAGAAGTGATCGTATACAGCATAGGAAAAATGTAGTCCAATATTCATTAAGTGGTTTGCATTTAAAATTTTTTACAGTACAATTTTATATAATCCCAAATATGAATTATCAAAATATAATCTCCGAGTTCTGATACTCATCTTCTCTATTGCAACAAACCATCTGATAACAATGGTACTAATATAAGTACAAATTACTTATTTTTCCATCTCTAACAAGTAAAAAATCTAAATATTTATATTGAGAAAAAAATATTCTTCAGACCCCAGGTGTTCCAACTCAATCTTTTGCTCTGTGAAGGTATTCAAGCAAATTTAAATGTCTAGACAGATGAGAAGATAAAAATTTCAGGATCAGAACAAGACACCAAACCAAATTATTTTTGATAATTATTTCTGATATGTAGGAAAGTGCAAAGTTCTCATTGTCTATAGGCTTAAAAGATCTCTAAAATGACCCAGGATGGAATCACTTTACATAGAATTGATACAGCAAAAAGTTGATAAGGTGGCATGCAAAAAGCTGCAAAGAACCTGTCAGTGTTCTCTAAACCTAAGTCCTGTTTTCTAATCTCTCCTAATACCTGGTAATGTACTCATTTGTCCAAGTTGACTCTCATCCTTCGCATTGCATTAGTGATTATCATTCCATCTCTCCTCACTGTGGCTGGTGTCATGAAATTGAGAATTAAGACCATCATCATGAATGAGGGAATTAACCAGTTGCATATGCTACTTGACAGGATTTATAACACATTTATATGAAAGTACTTTACAAGGGATGATTTGTTTCTTCCAAATACTCTCAAAGAGTCACACCAAATTTCTAAGAAAGCAAAGAAAATGTGTTGCTGCCCACCTCCCACATCCCTTCCACAATAGTCAGTTTCAAGCAAGAAAAATGGAAAGAACTAGTTTAGCTCACTGTATTCTGCATCATGTAAACTGTGCTATTGTTCACTCTATAATTTTTAGAACAAATGCTTTTCTTTGGGAATCTGCCTCTTTCCTGGTACCCCAATTCTGGATAGTGAATAATTGCCTGCATTGGTCCTGGGCTCAAAATCAAGCCCAGTGCCACGGTTTCTCAAAGAGACTCTTATCTCCCTCTCAACAGGAATAGGAATAGGAATTCTGTTCTTGAAATGAAACCTCATGTTTGGAGACCTCTCTTTTATTCCAGACCTCATGAACACTGGTCTGGCATCCTTACAGTCTTCTCATCAGTTGTAATTTCCTATTGGGAGTTCTTGAAGACCATCTTAGGAACAAACAAAATCTATGAAATGCTATCTGTTGACATCATGTCCAGGAATCAAACATCCCTTGTCTGGCTATACATCTTCCTATTTGTTAACAGTAAGTACAGGTATGGTCTTCTAATTCCTGGACATTCAGAATAGTCCAATGCATGGTTTCCTGTGCAGCAACCTTCCAAAAGAGTAGTGATCTCTAATCTTACAGAGTTGACAGTAAGTGTGCATCACATAGAGTTACACTAACATAGTGGCCACTAGCCATGGTAGCTACTTACATTTTAATTCAAATTAATTAAGTTTAAGTAAAATTAAAAGTTTAATTTCTGGGGGCCTCCCTGGTGGCACAATGGGTTAAGCAATGCACTATGAAGCAGACCACAGCTACTGCAGCAAGAGTTGAATTCCTGCAGCCAGCTGGGGAGGTGACCCACATGGTACAGCAGGCCTTTCCTGCCTCACCCACTGCTCCCCTAGCAGTATATTTCAGTAGATCTCCTGCTCTGTTTCCCATTCTGCCTCTGGTCTATACCCAGCTCTTGTATGCATAAATAAATAACTTTTTTTAAAAAATTAATTCCTTAGACTCACTAGCCACATTTCAA
This sequence comes from Galemys pyrenaicus, assembly GCA_019455555.1. Taxonomy (NCBI): domain Eukaryota; kingdom Metazoa; phylum Chordata; class Mammalia; order Eulipotyphla; family Talpidae; genus Galemys; species Galemys pyrenaicus. The sequence goes on along the minus strand of JAGFMF010011428.1, from coordinate 829,974 downwards.
GTTTTCAATGGTACCTATGTCTGTTGTCTACCATACTGGACGGCAAGGAGGGAACCTTTACAACAGCTCTGAAAATTTGTTGGATAGCACTGATCTAGAGCCTGGGAATGAAATATCAAAGGATGATTTGGCTAAAAGGAGCAGTTCTGATTCATTCATGTAGCTAAAAGATGTGACAGAAATATGTTGATCCTGTCTCTGATGGAATAAGTATTCTAGTAGGTTTAATCATGAACTGGAGTACATAGATCATTAAAAGCAGAGATTTTTTTTATTGTTTTTAATATAAAATTTTTAATTTACATATATTTGACATCGATTGTAATCCCCATGTATTCCCCATCACCATATCACCAGTGCACCATCACCTCAGCCCCCCGTGTTCCCGTCTGCCCTCAACCCTCCCCCTCCCCTCCCCACCAAGTGTCCCTAGTTTGTCCTTGTCTTTTCATTTTTGGTTTTTGTTTCTTTCTTGTTGTTATTATTATTATTGTTCTTATTCCTTTTCTTGATCCTTATTTGGTTCCCTTATATTCCTCCTAGGGGAGGAACCATCTGGTATTTTTCTTTTGCCTTCTGACTTTCTTTGCTGAGCACCATCCCTTCCAGTGCCATCCATGTTCCTATGAATGTGTCTAGTTTTTCATTTTTGATTGTTGAGTAGTATTCCATCGTGTATATGTACCACAGCTTCCCAATCCACTCATCTGTTTTTGGGCATTTAGATTGTTTCCAGGTCTTACCTATTGTAAAAAGTGCTGCTATAAACATAGGGGTGCCGGTATTCTTTTGTGTCTTTTGGGTATATTCCTAGGAGTGGGATTGCTGGATCCTATGGAAGTTCCATTCTTAGTAGATTGGGGAACCACCATACTGAAAAGCAGAGATTGTTATCTGTTTTATTCAGTAATAAATGTAAGAAACTAGGATTGTGACCATCAAATTATAGAAGTACAGTAAGTACATATTAAATGGATGAATGCGTACATATGAGAGTGTCAACTGTATGAGAATAATCAATAGAGAGACAGGGATACTTTTCTATATTGTATTGCAGTTCAGGATAAATGATTCCATAAAAATTTCAATGCTTTTTCTATGACTTCTAATTTTGTAGTCACAAATTTCATATCTTGGACACATTAAAATCAAGAATGGACAGGACCATTGTCGTTGCAAAGATAGATTGTAATTGCAAAGATCAGTGTAGTTGAATAGACTGGAATACCTATTTAGAAATCAATAGTCTGTGGATCTGGTTTTAAAATTTATGTTCTCTGAGAGAACACATACACAGAGATGTTTCTACATGAAGTAAGTTTATACAAAGAGTTCAAACTGAATTGGTTGCTGTCATGGTTCACATCTGAGTAGTGAAACACCTAAATGTCTGATTTAATAGTAATGAAATACTTGTTTGTTTGTGCCCAAGTATATCTCATAGGAAAATTTTTTCTGCCTCTACTCAGTATTCCAGAATTTTACATACAAAATTGAATCACGCCTATCCCCATTTCTATCCCACCTACTCTTTCCCAATTTGGCTGTCCAATCTGACAGCTATCTAAATATGCCAGTATCAAAGAAAAGGGGTTAATAAGTAGTAAAAAGATTAGAGTTAGGGAGTCTCTGAAGTGGGAGGAAGAGGCTAGTTCTTGGGGAGAAAAATAGAAAGTAAAGGGTTGTGAATTACAGTTAGGTATACATCTTTGAGGTCAGATGCATATTAGGAAGGAAAATGGAGAATTTCTGCTATCATATGAATAATCCAGTCAAGAAAAACCTTGTTTCATCTGTGCATGGCACAGACACGTCAGGAGTTTATTTACATTGTTGCTCTCACACTGCTATTGCTTTCTCAGACTTTCCTATACATAGGTAAAAAGAAAATGAATAGGAGGGAAATGTAGTTACTCATGTATCTGCCTTGATCAAAGTGTTAAAGTCATATTTGAAGGGGATATATAGATTGCACAGGAAAGGTACAGCTCATCAAACCAAGTAGACCACAGAAACCAATCCTGGAGTTTGGTGACATGACAGATATGACAACTGATCTTCCTCACACTTTAAATGCATGGACGCTCAGCTTTATGAATCCCAGTTATCCTGGGATCTTTGAGTGAAAGCCCAAGTCTTTCAGAAAGAACAAATTTTTGTAAACTAGTTGGGATTCTTCCTAGAAATGATCCAAATATATTTGCCTATGTAGAAATATTGAGATGGGAGACAAGATACATTGTTTCTACATTTATCCTAGCACTAATTAGATGAAATATTAACTTCCACTGTCCCTGTTTTTTATATTTGATATGGAAGGTGGATTGTTTTGTGCATGCGTGTGTGCATGCATGTGTGTATGTGTGTGTGTGTGAGAAATAGAGATTTTCAATGTATTAGAGCAATTAGAAATTACTCTAATGAACACTTCTCCTGAATCATTGTCCTGTTTAAGAGTGTCTAAATAAGTAAAATAAGCATAGCGTTCCAACATTTTTATCCAGTAGATCAATTTTTCTTCTTCAATCAAGTTGATGCCATTTTAAAAAAAAAAATGTTTGCAGTAGGCACTTTGGTTTCCTTTGGTTACAAAAGGGTTTAAAGTTGTCTAATAAATGAACACACAAAATGTCAAAATCATGTTGTAGCAGAAGCATGCACAAGCCAAGCAGCATCAGAAGTGCTTTAGAATCCATGGCCCTAATTTACTCTGATGTGAGCAGGAAGGCTGGCTGATTTGGGGCCCCATAAGGAATTCTGACAACACACCTTTTGCTTTGTACTAGGCATGCTGTAATTCCTAAGTGCATCTGTGTTAACATGGAAGCAGTATTTTCTATTTTCAAAGAACTTCATTATCATTAATGATTTAAGGTTTACAACATCCCTCCAAGGGAGGTCAGTAGCAAAACACCAGGAGCATGGATGAACAAGAAGGGGATGTTAAATGACATGTTAGTTAGAACTTGCGATGAGAAGAGGCAATATTAAAGAAAGAGCCTTTCATTTCTTCATAAAGATATAGCAAGGTGGGTGAGTGATGCAGAGTATTTCCAAAGTCCTATCTTTTTCTTCATCAGGGCCCTATCTATTCCTATATATTTCTATTTCTCAGGTCCTTCCTGAGGTCCTATATATTTCTTCATCACTGAAAAAGTTAAATCCTCTAAAACTTACCTCCCTATCATACACTTTCTTGCCATCCCTTTAGTCCCTTTAGTGTCTGAAGATACATTTTTGCTTTGTAAACTGATTTAGTCTTCTGCTATTTTTAACTCAATCAGGTATCCTTGGCTGTAGATTAATACAAATCCATAATATTATTATTAATTATCATAAAATTAATTCTTCTTAACATAGGGAAAAGACTAGAAATAAACTCTATCACTAAGTTTTGTCCCTATCACATACACTTTTATCCATGATTTTAAGGTTTACAGGGATCCATTGATGTTCATTCATAGATTCTCTGAAACTCAGTTTCCTCTTATAAAAATGCTGTTTCCAAGGGGTTCCATTCCCATTGCCATACACCCTAAAACCTACTCAAGAAGTTGATGAACCACAGTCTTAGATCCTTAAGAAACCCTACTTTGATTTCTGGAAATCATTTGCACAGTTATAACTGCACTTGCATTTGCACACAAAAGATTGATTTCTAAAAGGCTGTATGCTTACCATTTCATAAATTCTATTGCATGTTTTTATTGATTTACATTATAATGCAGTATTTTTGTTTACCTTTAGGTTAGAGACTTATCAAACTGTCAATCACTTACTGCCTTAATTTTAACTATATCCATATTTTCTCATTCCTTTGTTCCCTTCCACTTCCCCACCCCAAGGACATATTGTTGAAATACAGTTTTAGAGGTGTATGCTTTTATATATGTAAGAATTTTTAAAATGAATCAACCTACAATTAATCATCTAGGTTTGTTGTCAACCTCTTTTTAAATGAATGCCAAGCTGTTATTAACAGACAGGTTCTTCAAAGATAGCTTGAGGGTACTGTTTTTGTAATAGTGAATCCCAAGTGTATAAAACTATCTGGAAATTTCCTATATTCTTCTTTTGATTACATGTAAGTACATTTTCCCCCCATAGGGTGGCATTAAGCTCATCAAAATCACATCATATTAAGGTAATTTACTAGATACCATATTACCTTGGAACAAGTTAATAATTTTATATTATAATTTAATACAATATGAATAGCACTTTGCTTAAATGTTCAGTGAATACTATTAAAAACTTAAAGAGTTTTCAAAGAGGAAATCATATAATTAAAATATGCAAACTATAACTCACTAATTTTTAACCATAATAGTCCCAAAGAAAACTCAAAATATCTGAGTATGGATGTGGTGATGTTTTTGTGGGAAGTTTGTGTGGAAGAACTTGGTGTAGAATATCCTTTCACGTAACATTGTAGAATGAAAAAAGTAGTCAATGCCCATTTAAAAAGTGATTAGCTGTCTTTTCAAGGAGTTCAAATGCTATCAATTAATAATTCAATAATTTGTAACATTATCATCTCTCAAAATAATTCTGGTATGTTCTCTACAATGTGGGAATACAGCATGATTGCAACTTTGAAAAAAAGTAATATGAACTGGAAGGGAATATTATACAGGGAGGAAAAAAGTATGGGAGATAGTGAGTAGTCAGAGATCACAAATTTGTGGATTTTATCCATCACTGATCAGAGAGAAAGGACACTGAACTAGAAGGGTATGAAAAGCCAGTCTAGAAACTGTGTTCTGATGTGAGATTAAGAAGGGTTAGTCTGGAAGAAAGTGTTCCAGTACACTTGAACATTTCAATGTTGACTATCCACCACCTAAACTTTTCTGTTCTAAATCAATTCTCTCAGGGATATGAACCCAGGAATTAGAGCATTTTTGTAGGTTCATCAAAACCCAGTACACCAAAACGAGTCAAGTTTATCCAATGGAAAGATAAAAAGAAGAGTTTACCCAGGTGAAAAAAAGCAAAATGTTGATCCTGGAGGGGGAAAAAAGACTAACCTTATATCTTGGTTATTTTGCCTAGAAAATTAGAGTCTATACGGCCATATTAAGTTTCCTACATAACTTACATTTTCTCTGTAGCTATAAGACTAGGAAATGTTGGTCAATAATTAGCTACAACTTCATTTTTTAAAGTTCATCACAATGAGGAAGGAGAAATATAACAAAACATATCTTTTGGGGAGGGGGCATTAATATAAAATTAGGTCAAATAGTAGCATTATATATAGCTGTATTATTACCATTAATATTCCCAACAGAATACAGCAAATAATCTTTAGCTTAGAAAATGAGTATTTCTAAATATTTTTTTTTCTAAGTGTTCCACAAAGGGAAACTGGTTCCAATGATATCAAACAATAATCATAGGATTAGAAACTAGTCCAGAAACATGAGTTGGACTTGTTCAGAAGTCATTTAAACAAAACATATCTCTCTTGGATTATGCAAATTTACTGATAAGTAAGAGATAAGTTACTACAGAAATATTTTTCCAGCCATGCACAGGATCCCAAATCATGCTGTGCTGTAAGTGTTAGAAACAATTTAGGACTCAGTTCTTCCATCTGCCCTATAGTAGGCAAGCAGCCAGCATCCAGGATGATGAACCGCTGCTGGGGCTTATGACTTATCAACCAATGAGTAATATATGTAGCTGTTTAGTGATTTGTCGATTGATTTCTTAGAGTGAAAACTGCCAAAATTGCCACCCATCTGCCAATACTTTCATCTCTGCCAAATTATTTCAAAACATAACCTGAACCTCAGGATACACACAAACCCAGTTCCTCAGCTATTATAAGTGAAACTCTATTACCACTACATTCCAAGTGACTTAGTAACTCAAAAAGATTTTCAAAGGTATATTTTTCTCTACCATACATATAATAACATATACTTGAAAAACTTCTTTTGTGTTTTTAAGTATGGTGAATATTTCTTAATACATCTTTCTTACTGATGAAATATTTCCTAGAATCCAGCAAAAATAGATTGAATGGATTTTTCTAAAGGAGCCAGTAGAGCCATTAGTAAGCTTCAGTGATAACTGGATGAAATGCTCCAAATAAATACAATGTAATATTCCAAAGGGTATCATCTAAATTGTGAATATTTTGCTTATAAATAGAAAAATTGGAATCATATTGTTTGTGTTTACAATTAGACTTTGACAATATGGGGGTGAGCATACATGTACAATGCACCATTTGGCAAAGTGATTAAGAACTGAAATTTTAGAATCTTTTGTAATCATAACTTAGGCTCCACTGCATACAAAAAGATTTCAAGCAAGTAATATAACTTTCTATTCCTCCATTTCCTCACCTAAATGAAGTTATTCTGAGAATTAAATGAAATAAACAAGTACTTTAAGCAAGTGCAAGGGAGACATATATCTACAATAAATGTCAGTTGTTGTTATTACCACAGTAAACCTAGGTTGCCAGTTCCCATAAGTTCCTCTAGAGAAGCAGAGAATTTCTGAAGTGAAGGATTTAGGGATGGTGCTAGCAGCAGACCTTAGACTACCTGACTAGACTTTCTAAGAAACTCACTGGAATATGGAGGGGGGAAATGGTTTAAAAACTAGATGGTGATATTTGAATGAATAAATATACTCTGTGCTATTTTTAAGCAATGTCTTATAAGTCATAATTGGCAGAATCAAAATTAGCAATATTAATTCTTCACTGAGATTTGGGTTAAAGTTCAGAGAGGAGGAAAAAGGACAAAGGCAAGTGGAAATAAAACTGCTGAATTAATATCTTAGTTAATCAGATAGCATAAGAACTCTTACCATATTCTGTAAAGTACTTCAAAGCCACCAGTTTTCAGTATTATTCAATGACTGTGATTTCCTAAGTTCAAAACTGTGTAACAGGAGAGGGGTGTTTGACAGAATAGTTTTCTGGGTCAAAAGTGTTATGGTTGTTTCAAAAAGAAACAAGTGGGGAAAAAAATGAAATCGAAAACAATAGAGAAAGAAGAGTGTTCAATCATAATCCTCTTACTTAAGACAATAGCTTTGTTTTATTTCCTTTAAAACCCTCCAGGTAGTTACTGACTTAATAAAGGGTAAGAACACACACACATATACACATACACACTATATTGCAAAAGTACGGAAGTCAAAAAAACCTGTTGAAAGCCCACGTTTTCAAAGCTTCCTTGTTAAAGTTAAAAGGAGAAAGTGAATGTGCAAAAGCAAGTGAGCCTGGAGGGCTGGGCAGAGACTCAGAGCTCAGGCAGATCCAACCAGGATGCACAGAGGTGAAAGTTTAATTTTAAAGAAGCAAGACTTCTGAAATGTCACCAAATTCTTTTCAGAGCTACTAAGAATAAATAAACACATCAAAAAGGGCAGAGGTCAGTTGACAGAAATTTCCACTTAAAAAAACAAAATCTCTCCTGTCCCATGGGAGGGTGATACAGAAAGAAATGCAAGGTGAAGGCAAAAGATGGGTCAAAGAGATAACACAAAACTACCTAATCTCTACAAGAGGCCTTAAACTGAAAACATTTACTGCAAACAAAAATAAATGCCAAGCCTTTGTTGTTGTTGTTAAAAATGCATGGTTTTACTTTATAACATCTTCTTAGGCAAACCAAATTGTTATCTTACTTTAAAGTGCCTGCACTATCAGATTCTAATAAAACATATTAAAAAAGTTTATTAAGCCTCTATCTACTGTGCTTCATTCAGAGACCATAGGCTTGATGTGTGGAAATTGCAATGACTTGTAAAATAAGGGCCTTGCCCTCAAGCTCTTTGTAATGTATGTATGGAATAAGATTTACATGTTTAAATAAGCAAGTTCTCAACTAAGTTTACAAAGTTTACAAAGAAGTCTAAGGAATGTTCAAAAAGTGCAAAAGTGAACTGAATTCTGGGTCTTTGGATGACCTGAACTTGTCTGAAGACTTTAAGAAAACACAATAATTCCACTGGGTTGGGGAAGAGTGGGGTTCAGATAGGTGGACTTCCTAAAAAAAGACATCCAAAGTGAGGAGAAATCAGTGAACAAAGCTCTGGTGGCTGGAGAAGGCAAGGCATGCAAGCAAAGGAATGAAAGGCATGCAAGCAAGGCATGCAAGCAAGGAATGAAAGCAAAGTCATTGGATTAGAAGAATGGCAAGCAGAGGATGGTATCTAAGGTAGACCAGAAGGTTTGTCTGGAGTGTTGGCCTTGGCATTAAGAAGCACCTGTGCTGGCGCTTTGACTCACATGTCTCAATTCAACCTCCTAAATGTTTTTATGTTTGTTTGTTAGTTCTTGTTGTTATTTGTTTTTTCTTGATACAAAAGGAGAGTTTGAGGTAAAGGACTACATTTATATACTTTAAGAGAATTGTGATGCAACAAAAACAAAACAAATAAACAGATAACTTAAATCAGAGACATTCTACCAGAAGAGGGAGGGATTGGGATGGAGACAGAGATGGAAAGAGCACAAGGGACTATGGTGATGGTGCATGGGTGAATTGGTGGAGGAAATTCTATGGAGACTATATCTAGAAAAGAAAGCAAACAAACAATGTGAGAAAAATAAAATGATAATAATAATAAAAGAGAGAATTGTGATGCCAGGAACCTGGCATTACTGTTACCACAGAAATTCCCTTGTAGCAAATTGTCTTTGTATTACTACCTTGTTTATTATTTACACATCTTAGTAGAACAACAGTTTTTGATATATAGATTTTAAAACAGTATGACACAGGAAGAAAAAGAAAATCACATTAGCAAAACAGAGAACCTACCAGTGTCTTAGAAAACAGAAAAAACAAACAAGATTATTTTTGTGATGGAAGCACAAATCTGTTTATATGCAATAGCAGGTCTATAGAATACACTCTTTCAACTGAAAAGTAACAACAGAGCTTCTTGAAGGAGCAATATCTAGTTCTAATAAAGAATTGGAAGAGTTTGTCACTGGGCAAACTCCTATAGAATACCATTATGTGTTGTGACTGACTAGTCACTGTCACTGCCATGGTCCAGGTTGTTTTCTAATCAAGGATTAGATGAAATGACCAGTAACCTCAATCTTCTATACTGTGCTATCACAAGTAAATCTGCAAAACTCTCCTATTCTGTGAAATTCACAGTAAAAGTTTTGTACTCCATGGCCACTGAGATCCTTCCCAGATTTACAAACTAGATTTTAGGTAGTCTCCTGTTATGTTGATTGTGAAAGGTAGAAACTATAAGAATATAGCCAAATATATACTGGTGTCTGGTGTGACTCTAAACTTCTTATTATAAGTGACAGTAAATGTTCTAATTATCTAAGTCAGTTTTATCAGTTTTTCTTTTATTTTCAGTTGATTCTATTCTAACAAGGGTTCAAGCACTGGTTAAGAATATATTTTCAAAACCAACAATGTCAAATGCTGGCGAGGATGTGGAGAAAAAGGAACCCTGGTACACTGCTGGTGGGAATGCAAGCTAATCCAACCATTATGGAAGGCC
>JAGFMF010011428.1:686460-820306 GCA_019455555.1 Galemys pyrenaicus | reverse complement strand
AGGCAAGAGAAAAATATCGGATGGCTTCACTATTAGGAGGAATATGAAAGAACAACAACAACAATAAAGAATAAGCTCAAGGAATTGGGCAGTTATAACAAAAAGTAAACAACAACAACAACAACAAAAACTTAATAAGACCAAAAAGCCGGGATAAACCAAAGGGACCATGGGGGGAGGGAGGGGAAGAGGGGAGGGCAAAGAGGGTGCACAAGGGACTGAGGTGATGGTGCACAGGTGAAATGGTGGTGGGTACTCCCTGGGGACTACAAATAATAATAATAAAAAAAGAATATATTTTCAAAGTTTTATTTACTACTTACACAAGTTTAATAAATAGAACATTAAATACATTGCAATAATGTAATATATCCCTAGGTGAATTAATGCAGATGAGAATATGTGACATTTTGCATAGTGTCCAGAACTTCATAAGCATTCAATGAATGTTAATTATCATTAGCTTTTAACAACTGTTTGCATATCACTTGGCAGTTAAAGAAAAATAATCACTTTTCCCCATTAGATTTTCTGATTGCTGTAAGGAGGCACTATTATCCCAGCTGAAAAATTTATCTAAGTGAGAAAAATTTTCCAAAAGGATAAATGACTTTCTTGAGTCAGAAGACACTAATTAGAAGCATCATCAGAACCATATCTGTGGCTCTACATAGCTTGTCATTTCCACTACCCTACATGATCTTTTATTGTTTTGTCATAATACATAGAAGAGATCAGAAACAATAGTCCATTTTGGTGAGTAAAAATGGTCCCCTAAAATAGAATTATATGAAATATCAGGGAAAAATAACAACTAAACTTTAAGAGTTATTACAGATTCCTCCACCGGATAGTCAATCAAGGACTAAAGTAGTCGTGTTTTCAAAACCTGTCCACAAGAAAAACTAGTAGACATCTTGAAGAAACCAGCTATAAAAATAAAAGACCCACACTCTAGAAGGCAAGAAGTTCTGAGTTAGTTAATGAGGGAACTGGGGACAAATAACTTTTGTTACTGTTTTGAGAACTTTTCAGAGATTTGCAGCAGAGGAGGACGATTAGCTGAGAACCACAACAGCTTTGTAGCAATAGGACTTTTCATTTGTTGTAGACTGTGAATGCTTTTTCAAAATAGCTCTAATTGGAAAAATATATTCCTTAGGAAACCCTCTTAAAGATGTGCCCTATGCAGTATGGACTCGAGAAACATTTTCAAAGCAAAGTAATGAATTCAGCAATTAAGAGGTAATTTCTGAATGACTGATAATCCTTTTGTTTTCTTTTTCTGAATATATTGCATATGGCAATGACAGCTAATGAATATTAAACACTTTTCCATGTACTTTACATAAATTAACTAATTGAATTTTAATATTCCATTGAGTTATTACTGCTCTTTTATCTTCAGTTTACAGATGAGGAAACTGAGTCCTAGAGAAATTATGTACCAGAAACCATGCATCTTAAAAAGTAGCAGAGCTGGGCTTCAAACCCTCCCCAAATTCCCCTAGACTTGCAAATCTTCATCCTGCAGTGATCTCCTAAATCCTGGGAAAAGTCCTTTCATTGTTCTCACCTGATGATCCCCTTCTTCTCCACTCTGCATCACAAAAATCTAAACTAAATGAAAATCTAGTCTTCCCTTTGGATGAGAAGGGAGGGGATAAAGCTGAGTGATGAAACCTGAATACTCTTCAGCTGGAGGAAAGAAATGAGGCAAGGGACTCTCTAAAGAGCAATGATTTTCAAAGTTGAACATGAATTAAATCACCTGTATGGTTTATTAAGACACAAATTGTTAGCCTACACCCCTGGAGTTTGTCATTCAGTTTATCTGGGCGGGGACTGAAAAAGAACACATCTAGTACGTTTCAGATTAATGTTGCTCTGAGGCCCACACTCTGGAACTATAACTCCAGGAGATTAGAGTTCAGGTCCTACTTCAAAAACAACAGCATTTTGACGGGAGTTTTTCCAATTATCTGGGAGTTTTTCCATATTATTCAAGTAACAAGAATATCTGCTCGTGGGTTTTAACTTCTTTTTCCCAGGGATTGCAGGTCCCAACCTTAGAGATATGGAACCCAGAGGATGAAACTGAGTTTGCACACCCTCTTGACTAATCTTTGCCTTTTGAAGCCCCTTTGCTGTTTAGGTCTAATGTGGTCTCTTTCTGCCAGTAACTGACCTGCCTTTCAACCCCATGGACTAGGAAGCACAATTCATGCGCCAAAAAAAAAAGTACAAACTCTTTTGTTCCCTTCCTTCTCCCTCCCCACTCATATCTCCCCCCTTCACACACAGGTTGCACAGTGTCCGGAGTTCTTGTCTCCTGCCACAAAAATTGAGGACACGGACCCGACCGTGAGGGTTGAGTTGTAGAGAGTTTATTCAGTGATAGCAAAGCAGTAACAGCGAGGAGGCATCTGAATAGGTATCCCCAAAATATTCACTTTTATGGTCTTTTACACCAATCATAGCTTGCTAAGGGGATCTATCTGTTGAATATGCATGCAGGTAAGTATCCTGCTCGAGATTACAAATCACAGCCCAAAACTCAGGGTTATCCCTCCTCCCTCCTGTTGTTGTTATTGTTGTTTTTAAAATTCATTTATTTATTTCTTTATAGAAGAGTTGGGGTGTAAGTCAGAGGTGCAGGAGGTGAGAGGATTCACTAGAGACAGAGTAGGGAGCAGAACAGGCAGTTTTTTTTTTAACTGCAGAACTTTTATTTTATATATATATATAAACTATTTTTAATTTACCTATATTTGACATCAATTGTAATCCCCATGTATTCCCCATCACCATATCACCAGTGCACCATCACCTCAGCCCCCCATGCTCCCGTCTGCCCTCCACCCTTCCCCTCTTCCCTCCCCACCAAGTGTCCCCAGTTTGTCCTTGTCTTTTCATTTTTGGTTTTTGTTTCTTTCTTGTTGTTGTTATTATTGTTGTTGTTCTAATTCCTTTCCTTGATCTTTATTTGGTTCCCTTATATTCCTCCTAGGGGAGGAACCTTCTGGTATTTTTCTTTTGCCTTCTGACTTTCTTTGCTGAGCACCATCCCTTCCAGTGCCATCCATGTTCCCATGATTGCATCTAGTTTTTCTTTTTTGATTGCTGAGTAGTATATGTAACATCGTGTCTATGTACCATAGCTTCCCGATCCAGTCATCTGTTTTTGGGCATTGAGGTTGTTTCCAGGTCTTACCTATTGTAAAGAGTGCTGCTATAAACATAGGGGTGCAGGTATTCTTTTGAATCAGTGTTTTTGTGTCTTTTGGGTATATTCCTAGGAGTGGGATTGCTGGATCCTATGGAAGTTCCATTCTTAGTAGACTGAGGAACTGCCATTCTGCTTTCCATAATGGTTGGACCAGCTTGCATTCCCACCAGCAGTGTAAGAGAGTTCCTTTTTCTCCACATCCCCGCCAACATTCGTTGTTGCTATTTTTTTTGATATGTGCCATTCTCACTGGTGTGAGGTGGTATCTCATAGTGGTTATGATATGCATTTCTCTGATGACAAGAGAAGTTGAGCATTTTTTCATATGCCTGTTGGCCATTTGCATTTCCTCTTTGGAGAATTGAGAACAGGCAAATTTACTGAAATATATTACTGAGGGGAGCAGCGAAGAGACAGAAGAGGTCTGCTGTGCCAAGTGGGTCAGCTCCCTCTCTAGGGATTGAATTTAGACCATGGCAGTGATAGGGCTGAGACTGAACCCCTAGGCCACCAGTGAGGTCACCCTTCCTGTTTTCATCAAGCATTTTTGGAGGTCTGCTCACAGAAGTAGAGACTATAAATTTCCTTTTTCCTATAATTTTTCTTCTGTCACTTTTATTCTCTGTGGGACCTCTACCCTGTCTACTGAGGCAGGGTCTATCTCAAAGACACTGTTCAATGAGGGTCATTGAAGGATGTCGTCTTTATACAAACTGATAAACAATTCACCAAGGCAACTACATGGGACAGCTGAGAAAACTGCAGAAGATAAAATTAATCACAATAATAATAATAAGGATTGTCTAGTCAGATGGCCTTATTGCCCCATGAAAGGCATCTTTATAGAAATGTACTTCCTCATGAAGAGAAGAAGACTACATTTTTATTAAGGATTCCACATTTAAAGCTCATTTTCACCAAAATGATTTATAAATTAATTGCATGAATTCACTGCAAGCATTTTATTTTTAATGCTGGTCTGTGAGGACCAAATTCAAATCTCTGTTTTGTAACCTAGGATTTATTTCACTTGAGCTGATATTTTAGAGTCTCTTCCTTTTCCCAAGTTCATGGAATTATAGATCTAAAGTAAATAGAAGCTTTGGACTGATTAAGCTGAAGGAACACAAGCATTATTTTATTATGTGCACTTCCTAGAAGATTTAAATGGATTTATTCAGCTATGTTAAATAATGCATTACTTTAACAGCAAATGCAATTTTACCTATTTTGCATACGAAAGAAAATTTAAACTACTGCATGCTAACCCAGACAAAAATAGAACTCCCATGCCAAAAGCACTGAAGAGAACCTACTCAATCAGTTCAATCTTTTCCAACTTCTTATATACTTATGATCAATTTCTTCACTATTTCTTACTCATCTTAAGATTCTTACTTTTATCTATAAAATATGTCCTCAAACTTTGTATAATAGAGAAATAAGACTCCTTTGTTAACTTTGGTGATTCACATCCAGTCCAGAAATAGAATTTGTATTTTTAATTTCTAGTGGTAAAATAACACACTTTAAAAAATAATATTGAATCAGGAACACAGGAAAAAATTTACTGTTTTGCTGACTTAATATGATCTGGGAGAAGCTATGTAAGTATGTGTGTGGATAGCTAATATGTATTTGTATATTAATGCTCTTACAAAGCTTACAAAAGGTATTCATAAAACAAATTCCTGAAAAATGGCATGAGAAGTTCTGAAAGGAAAATGGTCTTTAGGAATATGCTCCCAATGGATACTTCTTTGAACAACAGACAGGGTGATGTTTTACATAACTTAGAACTCACATTTTTAATAATTGTGTATGAATTATCTGAAGCTAATTATCTTATTGTACTTTTCTAATTTTCAAAGACAAAACATTCCCAAAGCCTCTCTTTAAAAATAACTATTAACTTTAATATCATAAATTTTCACACTATTTTCTAGAAAAATTGATGCACATTATAAATGCATGAATACTATCTATACATTGCTATTTTAAAGAATCACATCAACTTTTGTCAGCATGTGGTTCAATAAAAGTCAAACCAAGTAAACATCTTGATCAAGATAAGACATTTAAAAATTAAAGATAAAATTTCTAACAAATATTTCTTTGTGAAAAATAATCTTTATATTACAAATCCACTTACTATTTAAAGGAGCTATCATAAATTATTGATGTGAAATTTTGTGGAAAAGCTAAAATACATCTGGAAATCTGTGGAAGGGTCAAGTTAGATCCCTGTCCTAACTTTAAAAGAATATGCCCATCTGTTTTAGATAATTAATTATTAACAAACTTGACTATTTTTTGATGATACATCAACATTCTGTTTCTATACAGCATCAAAGCTGAAACATTTTGCTTGCATTTTCAAATTTAAAAACTGAGAGCGGTAATACAGGAGAGACTTTCATGTAAGCAACGTACTGGAAATAACCAGGAACGGAAGATGCACAGGGCAATCTGTAAAATTATTTCAGGGCAAGAAGCTTCCTGAGAAAGTTTTGATCCTAAACTTGGGATGCCTTTTGAGTCCATACACTCTGATGAGTAGCAATATCACAGAGAGTGATTTAATAACTTCTTTTGAATTTATCAGTTTTATAAGTCAAATTTTGAATCCATCTCTCAGATGTGCAAAGATCCTACAAGATAGACTTCTCTGCTTCCACAAAGATGATAGTCTCCTAAATTAGCTTACTCTGGAATTTTCTTCCTTTGCTTTGATTGTCTAATATCAGTTTGGGTTCACTGGCGCTATAAGTAGCTCTACATTTTTCATTTCATAGAAGTAGACCACTTAGTAACTTTGGTGGCCCATTCCATGTGCCTAATTCCTCATCTACACCCTGATTAGAGTATATTTCTTCCAATAAAGGAGTGAAGCCATTTTTAATTTCCATAGGAAAACCCTCTGTAAAGCTCTCCTCTGAACCTAGAATATAATAAATCCATTCATGTCTGCATAGTTGACAAAGGACATACTTGTCAGACCAATGTGTGCCTACAAATCATGTGGAGGACTTAAGACAAAAATTGCTGGGAACAGTCCTGGAATTTGCATTTCTAAGAAGCTTTTAGGTCCACTTTAAGAACCACTGACAAAAAACGCCAGATTCTCTGATAGAAACATGTATTCATTAGGTACCTGTGAATACACTGAAAGATTTTGTTTTAAAACAAACATTTGTTTCTGTGATGCTCTTTTCAAATAATAAGAGCATTTATTTCAGGATGAAATATCAGGGAAGTATATCCTATAGGATTGCTGGGTAAGCAATATATATCAGATAAAGAGTCTTAGATTTCAAATATCACTTAAATAACATACAGACACACCACACTACTCCACATAAGCCCAAAGGATCTCCAATTTGGTGTTAGGTCCTTTCTTAAGCTTTTTCATGAAAGGTAACTTCTAGAAAGAACATTATATAATAATTTAAGTCAGGGAAGCAGAGGTAAGTAAATATTAAAAAAAAAAACATTTTAAATATCATATATACTCCCTTAACAACTGTTACTTTTTCTTCCAGAATTTTCATATATTTTGTATCCTATTTTTATTATTTAGGTCCCTTATGATTATCTCTACTATGAAACATATGCTTATTGTTATATGTTGCAAAATAACTTTGGGCCTATTTTGTTTAACACATTTTGTATAAAATTCTTTAAGGAAATTTCTGGAAGTGTAATGGTTATATCAAATTATAATAACATTTTTAGGATTTGGGAGGCATTAGGAGTAAAATTGTGACATAACATGTAATATGACAGGCAAGGAGTTCAGTTTCATATAATGTAGGTGGCAATGAAAGGTTAAGGAAATAATCAGAGCCAGCCAACGCCAAGAGGTAGCAAGGAACCCACAGTCTAACTGGTGTGATACGATCCATCCCTATCTGGACTGTGGTTTGGCACTACAACATCATGCACGTTTTCTCTGACTGAAGTATCTGTGGGAATGACTCTAGGTCCTGTGCCTCAATGGAATTCCAGAATAGTGGCCATATGTCAAAAATATCTCTGCTTCTTCAACCTAATTTGTGCATAAAACTACAGATATGGCAGCTGTTTCCCCAACTGACTGCAACATCTGCTCTCCATTCTCTTATCCCCAATCCAGAATATAAGGGTCTGTCAACTGGATCAATGTGCAATAACCTCTAAATAGTCCCCTGTCTCCTTTTAGCTATTCTCTGTCATCTGCCCAAAAAAGTCCTTTAAAACATATAAATCAGAGTGTATATCTCTGCTCAAAAACCTGGAGTGGCTTTGTTGCACTCAGAGTAAAAATTAAGGTCTCTACATCACCCTATATGATTACACCCTTCATTGCCCTCTGACCCCATGCTTTATGCTTTCTTTAGTTCACTACTGTATCTCACACACATTCTGTAATTATGATTTGGCCGTTCTGAACTTCTTTATCTTTTTAAAATCCATTGCATATACTGTCTTTTAATATATTATGTAGTTATCTATTATGTTTATCATTTATTGTCTGAAAATTTACAAAGACAGTGATCAATGTTTTGTTAACCATTATTTTCCAAGCAACTTAAAGCAGTTCCTGACACATACTAAGGACACAAAAATATTATTTTAATGAGCATAGCCTATCCCAAGTTGTGCATCAAAGCTGTGTGGGAACAAAATCTAATCATCAACCACATAGTCAATTTTGTGTTATTGCTGTAATATTATTTTGGGAATTCCTTGCATTTCCAACTTGTTCTCCCAATAGTTGAACCAAAATTTAATTCACCAAGTAGTGTGTAGAAGTCCCCACCTTTCCTAGTGTCTCTGATGTCTTCTGGACTTCATTCTATGGTCTCCTGTGACTATCTCTACACATGTTTCATCTTGGAGATGGAGCAGAGGAGAAGAAAGTCCTCCCTCATCCTCATCTTGTACAGTCCTGCTTGATTTTCTTCTTAGAATTTGCTCTTATCTCTAACATGAGTGTAATTTTAGACCCTGGAACTAATATTTTTTTAAGATAGATAAGTGGAAGAATATATATCCCATATTACTTACATTTTAAAATAGATACAGGAAATATATTTTTGAGAACACAGGAGAGAGGAAGAAAAGGGAAAGTAGAACACACTGAAAATAAATTTTAAATACTAGGCAGTCTTTGTATTTTGTAAGTAGTGTTATGTAAATTGTACTTAATAGAAGTTTATTTGGTAAGCTCAAATAAAGTTGTGTATCAAGCTAGGATATTTAGACTTATTTAAAAATTTCAGTTTAAATGGAAGAAATCAACATTTTTTTTTGGAGACTAGCAAAGATAAATGTTATCAAGATAAGGATCTAGAAATTGCAAGGTTTATAAATTTTTTTTGTAAAATAACTTTTTCATCTTTTTTTGAAAACAAATCTACATGTATTTTCAACATTTCTAGAAAATTTGAAAAAATGGATCTGATGGCTTACCTCATTTATCACTTTTGCAACTAAAAAAATATAGTTTTTCTGTTTCATATTTAGTCTCTAGAGGAAAATACAAAGAGTCCAAGATGAAGCAGTAAATCACCATTTGAACCTGACTAAAATTAATATAAAAATATCACAGGGTACAATAAGAACTTAAATGTAATTGCTAAGAAGGAATAAGGAAGATATTACTTCCTGGACAAAGGTGCGCTAAACTCAGAATCATTAAGCAGTTCTTGTATGATTGGGACAAACTCTGAAACCTCTTTTCAAAACACCCAAAACTGATGAAGGCCACCATATGTCAAGCTAATGGAATCTCTGTTCCCTTGTTGCCTACATAAGCTCTGATTAATGAAAGACACACTATGAATGATACAAGTGATTACTCTACATAAGTTAGGAAGAAGACAGGCATGGCTTGATTAGATTCTGGGACAAATATCTCCTCTCCTCTGTGGCATGACCGTCCATAGCTTAGCATCCATTTGTTAAATAATGGCATATTTCACCATGCAGGTTACAAAGCACCAGTTCAGATTGAACACCTGTCTTCCAAGAGCTGCCTTAAAACTTACCCCACCACCATTTCAAATAAAAATGAAAATGAAGATATAAATGAGAAGACAAAATTAAAACACAGTGAGTTAACATGACAGAGAGGCTAAAATGTTCAAGTGACAGAGAACACAAATAGTCTCTAACCTTAAGTAGACACGGTTTCATAATTTCCAGCTTATATTCTTCACTGATACCTCAGACCATTGACATTGGTCAATTGTAAAAATTTGCAATGTACAAATATGAAATTCTAGCAAATAAATGAAGTGTATGCATTCCTACTAAACAATAGATAGAGAATAGAGACCAATGGCATAAAATACCTTATGCTTTCATAATCTTACATCTTTAGTCTTCATCTCTTGCCAAGTTGTTAAAATCCATGTCTGTCTCCACTTTCCAATACTATCATAGCAGGACCTACATTTTTATCAACAATTTGTCTGCCATGAAAATAAGTCCTTCTACATATGGGTAGAAACACTAATTTTTAAGGGCAGTTTGACTACTCTTTAAAAGAAAAGTCAGGTTATGCAACTGGGAAATATCTGACCCTTACTATCAAGAATGTAATAGGACTTGCCCATGTTTTCCTCTACTTAGGCATACCTGATATTCAATAAATGGATTATCTATAGAGGCTGAACACCAATACCATAATTTTCTGTTGTAGTTAATGAATTTGACTGTAGTATTTATTTTAAAACTTCCAAGGCCAAAAAAGAACTTTTCAAAAGGAACTGATTTCTCTTCTGGTGTTTCAATATCCTGATTAATGTCAGCTAATGTGATGGTATGAGAAAGTAGGGGCTAAAGAGATGTTACTTGAATTTTAAGCATTTAATATCAGGATAGTAATTTAGAAAGGAATGTGAAAGCTCAGAAATAAAGGCAGGTATGGGTAATCAAAATATACAAACTGTATTTAGTAAATCAACACTTACATACAGAAAGGTCACTCAAAAGAGTGACTAGCTGCCCAATATATATGACAATACAAATACTAGGATTCAAAGTGCGATTACAGAACGTAACTTCAGTATAATGGTTAAAGTGTTTAAATAATATTAAAATAACTATAGCTATAATAATGGATATAGAATATGAATACATGTAAAGTTATAAAATCAAATACAAAAAGATAATGAGAAAGCAGACCACTACAGAAAATCAGAAAATCATCAAATCATAAAAAAATGAGAGCAAAAGAGAAAGAAAAAAATTATGAAGCAACCAGAAAATAATTACCATAATTGCAAAAATATATCCATATATATCAATCATTATTTTAAATGTAAGTTGAATAAATTCTCTAATCAAATGACACAGGGTTGTTGAATTAAAAAAATAAAATAAATCTAGACCCAAATACAAGAGACTCATTTCACTTTACACACATGTAGACTGAAAAATTAGAGGTGGAAAAAAGGTACTCCATTAAAATGGAAAACAAAAGAGAAAGGGAGTAATTACACTGATATCAGAAAAATAGATTAAGCCAAAAACTATAAAAGGGAACAAAATATCATTATTTGATAATACAGATGTCAATCATGAAGACAATATAAAAACTGTATTAGTGTATCTGAAATCAGAATACTAAGATATATAGAACAAATATTAACAGATTTGAAGGGAGAAATGAACAGTAATACAATAATATTAAGATAATCTTAATACCGACTTTCAACAATGGATATGTCATCCAGACAGAAAATCATTAAGAAAAAGCACTTAAAATACATATTACACAAGAGAGACCTAACAGATATATACAGAACATCGCATTCAATAGTAGCAGAATTCACATTCTTCCCAAGTATACACAGAACATTATTCAAGATAGATCACATAGGCCATAAATCAAATCTTAACAAATTAAGAAGATCAAAATCACACTAAGCATCATTTCCAACCACAAATATATACTGATTAAAAGACATGCTCTAAGGAATGATTAAGATAAATAAATATCAAAATAAAATATCTTCAGACAAATGAAAATGGAAACACAACATACCCAAATATGCATGCAGCAAAAGCTATTCCAAGAGGTACGTTTATAGCAATACATTCCTAATACATTAGTCCAAAGTTAGTAGAAGGAAGGGAAAAAATAAGATCAGAATGAAATAGAGACAAAAAAAACAACTAAGAAAAAAACATTTAAACAAACAAAATTGGAAGTGATAGAGGAAAAACATTACAACTGATGCCACAGAAATGCAAAGGATCATGCAAGACTACTATGAACAATCAAATACCAACAAATTAGATAAATTCTTAGAAACAGTCTACCAAGATTAAAGCATGAAGAAACAAAAAATATGAACAGATAAATTATTACTAAGGAGATTGAATCAATAATCAAAATCTCTTACAAAATAAAAGTTCTGTAATACATGACTTCACTGGTGAATTCTACCAATAATTTAAAGAAAAATTAAAACTATTTCTTCTTTAGCTCTTCAGAGTAACTAAAAAGGAAGGCATAGTTGTGAACATACTTTAGGGGGAAAAATTTTTGCTGATATAAATACCAGAAAAGGGCAGTACAAAAAAAAAAAATAGGTTATCATCTGTGATGAATACTGATAAACTATTCTCAATGAAATACTAGCCAACTGAATTTAGTAGCAAATTCAAATGATTATGTATCATGACCAAGCAGGCTTTATCCCTGTGATGCAAAGATG
This sequence comes from Galemys pyrenaicus, assembly GCA_019455555.1. NCBI lineage: Eukaryota > Metazoa > Chordata > Mammalia > Eulipotyphla > Talpidae > Galemys > Galemys pyrenaicus. The sequence continues at coordinate 808,366 of JAGFMF010011428.1, read as the reverse complement.
ATTCAACACACACAAATGAAACAAGAATAAAAATCATATGAGATCATCTCAATGGATGTAGAGCAATTTAAACAATTCAACATCCTTTCATGATAAAAATTATCAACACATTAGTATAAATGGAATGCATCTCAACATTATAAAAGGGACAGATGATATTCCTAAAGCTAAAATCATATTCCATAGTAAAAAAACAAACAAAAAACACACAACTGAAAGCGTTTCCTTTGACATTAAAAAAAAAAAAAAAAGACAAAGATGCCCAATATCACCACTATTATTTAACATTGTACTGGAAGTCCTACCAGAATCATTAAGACAACCAAAAAAAAAGCAAAAGATATCCAATTTAGAAAGGAAGAACTAAAATTATCTATTTGCAGAGTATATGACATGACATATAATAAACACTATATCACCAAATAATCCACAAAATAAACCTGTTAACATGTTAGCTCATATATTAGACAATTTATATTATTAAAACTCCCCACTTCCCAAAGCAACATACAGACTCAATGCATTCCCTGTCAAAATACCAATGACATTTTTCACAGAGATAGGAAAAAAAATCCTAAAATTAATATGGAATCACAAAAGGCTCCAAGAAGAAAAAACAATCTAGAAAGAGCAAAATGGGAGGCATCACGATACATGATCTCACACTATATTACAAAGGCATGTTAATTCAACCATTGTGGTACCTGCAAACAACAGACAGACATAGACCGATAGAACTAAATTGAAAGTCTAAATATAAATCCATGTACAAATGGTCAATTAATCTTAAACAAAGGAGTCAAAATATTCAATAGGTTAAGGATAATCTTCCCAATAAACAATTCTGGGAAATCAGGGATATTAAAATGCTAAAGAATGAACCTAGACCCCTACCTTATACCATAAATAAAAAAATAACTGAAAATGTTTAAAAATCTTTAATGTAAGATCAGAAACTGTAAAACTCCTAAGAGAAAACATAACAAAAAACTTCCTTGATATCGGTCTTGGCAATTCATCAAACTGAAAAGCTTCTGCAAGCAAGAAAAATCAAGAACAAAATAAAAAGTCATCTTATAAGAATGAAAAAAAATATATTTGTAAATCACTCATGTGATGATGAGTTAATATCCAAAATAAACAGTAAACACAACTTAATAGGAAAATTGTAAGGTATTCAATTAAAAAATAAAGACAAAAAACCTGAAAAGATTTTTTTTTCTGAAGATATTCAAAGCCCAATGAGTATCTGAAAAGGTAATTAATCATTAATCATCAGGGAAATGTAAATCGAAACCACAATGAGATATCATTTCAATTTCACATCTGTTAAGATGGCTATTATCAAAAAGACAAGAGACAATTATATGATAAAGGATAGCAATGGACTTTTAGATACAAACAATGTAGTATATACTGCTTCAGTTATAAAAGGAGAACCTGTAACAAAGATGATGATTCTCTGAGGTTTTATACAATTGTGAAACTAATCTACCACTACATAAAGACAAATTTAGGTATTGAATTGCAACTGCTTTCCAAAAGTTCATTCATACTCTATAATATCAATATGTAACCAAAAGCCACAGGAAAAATAATCCATAAGACCTGAATCAGTTTGACTAAAATGTTCACTAATTACCATAAATTAACTCAAGTAAAATGAGGAGTGGGAGACTTAAGGGTTGGGAAACAGATTTTGGCTTTCAAGCATTCTTCTATGTGACTAATTTGGGACAAATAGATTTAAGGGGGGGGGGGGAACTTTAAGTTTCCCTGAAGTTCTTCTAATTCTGATCAATAAATTGTACCTTACTTGGCAATTCATATTGTTATCAAGTAAAAATGATTTTTATTCATGGCTCCACTTCAATGAATCATTACCCAACTTAATAATAAGGAAATCATAGTATCCAAAAGGTAAATTTTCCCTTCTGATATGACCTCTGAATCTTTCTATACAATATACTGAAAGTAATTACTATTAATTCACTGATATTCACTATTAAACTCACTTGCCATCTATGATTAAACTGAACCCACTGGCAATGTTCTATCATTTATAAACATCCCCCAAATTCCATGAACTATAAAACCATAAAGTTGAAACACTATCAATATGTTATAATAAAATTTAGTCTCCAAAGTGCAAGATTGTGTATAATGTCCTGTACTAAGAAGAACAAATCCATCTGAAAAGGGAAAACACATGTATTTTATTATTATCACACACATACATCACATATGCAAATCAATTCGCTTACTCCCATGGAAAAAATATTTTCTCAGTATCTTCACAAAAATTAATGTATATTACACACTTAATCTATATCTAATACAATCAAAGAGGACATTTAATTAACAATTGGTCTGATTAACATTCCTTGGAGAGTAATTTGTTTTACCAGATGGCCTTCATAACAATAATTTATAGAAGATTTCCTTAAAAATCAGTTAAGCTAATTATAAGATGTGGATAGAGATAGACATTCCAACAACCATACCAGAAATAAATGGATGTGTTCAAGTCATAAGCCTTTGAAATATGACTGGAAAGTAATGAATGACTAAGGGGAGTGACCAGTGAAGATACTAAGTAAAGGACTGGGAATATTTGAGAGTGCAAAACCAAGAGACTGAGTCATATAGAAGCTCAAGGTGAACAAGCTGTATAAGAAAACAAAGTCCAAATTAGACACTGGAAACTAAACTGGACCAAAACCAAGGGAAGTTCCAAAGCACAAAATAAGAAAAGAGCAAGCAGTATAGTGTCCAGAAAGAATTCTGCTGAATAGCCTCTACATCAGCTGACTTGGCCAAAAGACCACAGCTAATGACTTTTCCTCAGACATGTATTTTGAGACACATTTTCAAATGCTGTGATGGATTATTTTTTTGCAGACACTAAATTACAAGATTTATACACATTATGCCAAGTGACTCTCACCTTCATTAAAATCTGTTTTCCTTCAAAAACACAGTGTAAATTTCCAATCTCTTTGTAGGCAAGCATAGCAAGGACAATGAATTATGACCAATAAAATATGGGTAAATCTGATACATTACACTATTTAATACCCTTTCAGGAAATCCTTCCATAAGTGTTCTACTATAACTTTATCCACTTGAAAGAGAAAGAGACAACAGGGATCTAGAGGGTGAGTCCCTGGTGACCACAGATAATGCTCCTCTACTTACGAACACCCACAGGGGCTGTTGCTTTAATGAGAAATAAATATTTATTGTGTGAAACCACATGTATTTGGAGATTTGTTTGCCACTGAAGTTAGTTTCATTAATACATCTGTTGACTCAATTTAATAATATAACAATTTCTTGTAGTAATATTTTTATTCTAACTTATCAGATAGGTAGACTACATGAATCAGAACTCTGAAACCAAATTCGTCAGACACACTCTGAAATCTACTCCCTCTCACCAAGAACTCTAAAACCAGTGTCTGAACGATGGAAAGTTTTTTTTTTTTTCAATTAAATTAAGTTCACATAATATAAATTAACCATTTAAATCAACAATTCAGTAAAATTTAGTAGATTCAAATGTTACACAATTAACACCTCTATTTGGTTCCAAGTTATTTCCTCATTCCTAAAGGAATCCAGGTCCATTAAGCAATTACTCCTGATTTACTTCTCACCTAGCCCATGGCAACAATCTGATTTACTTCTCACCTAGCCCATGGCAACAATCTGATTTCTGTATCTGTGAATTTACATATTCTAGATTATTAACAGAATCATATAAAATGTGACCTATTATGTCTAGATTCATTCAGTTTGCATATTTAAGGTTCATCAACATGCAGCATGTATCATTATTTAATACCTTTTAACAGCCCCCAAATGTATCCTTTATATACCTCAATTTGTTTATATATTCATGCACTGATAAGTATTTAGATTAGTTCCTTGTATTGACTATTGCTATTTACAATAGTGTATATATATTGATGAACATGTATGTGTATATATTTGTGTGTCTACTGTGCACTTCTGCCTATTTAAATCTAACATCGAAAGTTTCTATTGACATGCATGCACTGGACATGTCTGCTTTCTAATTTCTTCAATATGCAAAGACATTTGAATATCCTAATTTCCTTCCCAAGATTTTCCCAAGATTTCCTTCCCAGGTTTTTCTCCCAATCTTTCAATGTTGTACTGTTTTCCTCAATTGTAATCTCATTTCCCAGTTGACAACAGGTGTTAAAAATATTTTTTGAGAAACTCCTGCTGTTTTCCATCTTTAGTGAGTTCTAAGTTATGCAAAACAAAGATAAACACTATCTTTCAGGTGACCTAAATCAACACAGTGCTTTCAGAATAAGGTCAGTTTTCACTCTCCTGAATCAGGGATTGGTGTCCCCCTTCAGGAACATGTGCTTCAAGAATTTCATCAATCTGGAGAGGGACATATGACCACGAGAAAAATTATCACGAAGTCTCCTATTTTAAAGTTGTCATCTTCTTGATTCAATATTCATTTGGTTGCTCAATCATTTGGCTATTTTCCAGAGTTCTGACAAAGTTGATTCTGATAGCTGTCACTTGATTTTTTAATGTTTCTGTGACAGACAGAGCTTCCTTCTCTTCCATTTTTGATATCACTCAACATGAGGTTTTTGACATAATACTGGATAAGAACTTAGTGATCTTAAATAAGACTACACTCTGGACATGGATATTCATTACTATAAGACTATTACCAATTTAGCTGGTGCATTTGAGACATCATCAAATTAGAGCCCAATATAAATGAAATGCAGTGCATAAAATAAACACAGTTATTGGACAGGTTTTCAGAATTTTTAAAAAGAAAAACTTTTTGAATGTAGGTAAGAAAAATGTTTTTCTTAGTTTACCTAAATTTGTTTGCTACTAAGACTAGTTTTATTAATATATCTGTTTATTCAATTTAATAACTATAACAATTTCTTGTAGTGCTATTTTTATTCTAATTTATCAAATGGGTAAACTATATGGATGGCAGAGAAAAGGGCACATTCGTCAGTTTGAGCTTCCGAATATACAATGTGATTGATGCAATATTCATACATACATATATATCTTTATCTTCTCCACAACCCCCAACCAACCTATTTAGTTAAGTTAGTGTTAGACAGGAATACACTGAGCAGTTGAATATCTTTTTCCTTGACTTTTTCATATAAAGTGAGAAGAAAGTATCATTTCTAGAGAAAGAGAAGTAAAGAGCTTAAGAAAGGAGTGACAGTCTACACACTATCCAAGTAAGAAATCTACTCAGTTATTGCATTTCAGTGTTTTAAAGGCAAAGATTCTCTGTTTTCTTTCCAAAAAAGACAAACTTATTTTTAAATGTATTATGTAATCTTCAGAAAATTTTCTAGTCTGCTCATTATGGAGAAAATACAAAAGTACATATGAAATTATTTCTGATCTCACTTGATAAGGTAATGATGTCAAAATTACACACACACACATATATATGAGTGTCTATATATACAATTATACCAATATGTCATATATGCACATACACATAAACACATTGGTGAATATGTGAATAAGCATATGTACATAAACATCTAGCAGTTCCTACTTTCTTTAATCCTGCCTAATAGCAATCTATATACACTTAAGCAAAATTAAAAAAATATACGTCACATACCTTTTTAAAATAAAATAATAGAATTATATTAAACACTATCTTCTGTATCTATCTTTCAAAAGTAGGGAAAGCTATAAGCAAAATTCCTATGTACCTGTCATAAATATTCAATAACTATCAATTCCTCCTATCATAACCCTCCTAGCATCTTCTCCACTCTTAGAACACTGGACACAGGCATCAAACCATTTTATCTAAACAGTTCATATTGTATCTAAAAACACATCAAAAATCAAGATCAAACAACCAAAACAAATTAACAGTAATTCCTAAAGACCCTCAAACATTGTTAAAAATGAGTCTTGACCGTATGCATATTTTATATCATAAACATGTGAGAATTTGTGTAGAATAATTTTTTAAAATTTTTCTTATCTTTTATTTATTTTTTCTTTATATATATTTGACATCAGTTGTGGTCCCATTCTTATATACACTTTTCATAAGTCTTTAAAAATCTATTTCCCTAATTTCTTTATACTTTCTCTACGATATTTTTTATGTATGTGTAGTCACATCCCCTTTATTTCTTTCATATAAATGAAATATATTATATCGTATAATATATGAAATACATCATTTTATAAATATGGTAGAAAAACTGGGTTACAAGCAGAGGTGCAGGGGTTGAGGTGGTGAAAGGTTTCACCAGAGACAGAGACAGAGTAGGGAGCAAAACAGGTGGATCTACTAAAATATGCTGCTGAAGGGAGCAGCAAGTTAGACAGGAGAGGTCTGTGTCTTGTAGGTCAGCTTCCTGACCAGGATCTAACTCAGGCCATTGAAGTGGGCATTCCTGGAGGTAGTGATGGAGGATAGGAATAGAGAATCTGGAAGAGATATGCCTTAAGACTAGAAGCCACTCACACAATGCCAAGAGATGGAGGTGGGGGAAGAAGGGATTAACAGCCTTGCCTTTAACCCAACAATAGAAACAAAAACCCTTAGGTGCCAATGCCTAGATCATAAAACATAAGATCCAAGAAGTATCAGATAGCTATAGGGAGTGTCTGGAGCTCAGACCAAAAGTAAAGATATGGAGATTGAGCTCATTGTCTCCAGAATCCATTGTCATATCTCAGGTCCCTTTCAAATTCTATGTAGTTGATTCAAAGACTACAAGCAAGCCACTCCAAGGAGGAGTGAGCCTCTCCCAAAGAGAAAAAGAAAAAAAAAAAAAAAAAAGAAGAAAGACTCTATGTGCAGTCTCTGCACTAGCATAGGGCAGCCATCTTTCTGCCCACCTGTGACTATGATGGTACTTCTTTTCACTGACTCTCTCCTCTGCAGGACAGCAGCCTCCTGCCTGCAAATAACCTGTACCCACCTGTGTCTATGCAAGTGTCACATATTCTTCTGCCCCTTTCCATAATAAACCTGCCCTTTAAAAATAACTGACATCTCTGCCTCATGGAGAAACTCACCTGGAAAACTCACCAAATGCTGCTGAACTGAGAACTCTGGTGAAAGCTCTCCCAGAGTGAACCCAAGAACACTGCTCTCCAAACCCACTGACTCCAAAAACATGCATCAGTAGTTCTGAGACTTTACTCTCCCTCCCTCCCCCGGACCCCCCCACCAGGGACGCTCTTCTTTTTCATTATTATTTATTAAATCATTTGATAATCACCTTAGTCATTAAAATATATTTTCCAAAGGACATCTTTAAATGACAGCATATAGTCCTACCAAATGAACGCTATGTAACCTTTGGAATTATGCATTATTTTCATAATTTGTATTACTAGTTAATGAGTACTGCAGTTTTCAGCATGATATAAAAGCATATAGGGAAAAAAAAACTTTTAAGATGTAAATTTTCAAATGTAAATTTTCTTTCTTACCTGGACTTTTCATAATTTTTCCAAATTATTGGTTCATTATTTTATTGCTATCCCATTTTGACTTTGGAAATACCTTTTTCTCTTTGGATTACTAGGTAATAAAATAAACAGTAATGCTGACTACAATTTATTGGCCAGTATTTACTGAAATATCCTGATATTTCCTCTAAATGTTGATGCCACATAAACTACATGTAGCTTCTCTTTGGATGTACTGAAGAATGAGCTGTTCACAGTTGACCTTCCATCTGGAGAGGAATTCCTTGGTATTGTCTAAGTGGTGATGAGGGAGCAGGGACATTCACCAAGCTTTTTCTGATTGGCTTTTGCTTTTGCCACATCTCAGAAAGTTATTGTGCAAAATAGCGTAACAATGAGGTTCTAATTAACTGTTTTTCTTTAAACAATGTTATCCTCAGAATTCATGCTTGTGTATGCCAAAATAAATTTTCTCACCCTTCAGTTTCTGAGTGTTGGTTAACAATCCCTGATGTTGTTGCTGAAGATTTTCTTTTCTGATTTGCCTCATTCCTCTTTTTGGCTATAGTTATGACTTCAAACACACTACTTTATTCATATATCAGATATATGCTTAGCTGTCACTAGCAGTGCTCAAAGAAATCAGAATTATTTTGATTGGAGTGGGGAAAGATGTGCACAATTTTGTACCTAAGGTATCTCTGGTGCTTAAAAAAAGCTAATGAGAAAATATGAAATCCAGGGTCTCCCTGGTGGTGCAGCAGGGTGAGTGCCGCACATCGAAGCATTCACAGCACAGCAGCACAAGTTCAATTCCCTGGTCAGGGAAGGGACCCACATGGCTCACCACTCCTGCCTTGCCCGCTGCCCCCCCAGCAGAGTATTTCACTTGCTCTGCCTGTTCTGCTCCCACCCTGTCTCTGATGAATCTTCTCACCTCCCACAACTCTGGCCTGTACCCCAGCTCTTGTATGCATAAGTAAATAAATCTTAAAAAAAAATTAAAAATTAAAAAAAAAATAGAATTAGAACAAATATTTCAGACCTTCAATGTTGAGCCACACACAGTTTTCAGATTACCCAACCACCATTCTTATCTTTTAACTGTCAAAAGAAGTAAAAAAATATTTGTGAAAAATCACTCTCTGCACACTCCCACTGAATTTTTACAACCACACAAGGAAGGATACTATCATCTTCATTTTATAGAATAGAGAATGAAATCTTAGAGAGATTAAATGACTTAAGCAGGTCATAGTATCCTAGTGAAACATGAAACATAGGAATGAAATTGAAAACATGTTAGTTTGGCTTCTGAACCCTTACCAAGTCATGTGGCCCTGAGAATTTTCCAAATGGCACAAGACTTTCCTTCCACTTAAGGATTCTACCCCCTCTCTTTCTGGTAAACACCTATTCATTTTTGAATACCTAGCACAAGAATCACTTCCCCTTTGAAGTTTTTCCTTAAGTCTGTAGATAATATTCACAGTTTTCTCTTTTCTGGTCCCACAGCACTATATACATATAGTGTATACATGTATGTGTGTGTATATATATGTATGCATATGTATGTTATTATATGAAATATAATATTCTACTTCTAGTACTTCTAGTCACTAGATAAAGACAGAAATAGGCAGAGATTTATCAGATATATAGAAGCTTCTGAAAGACAAATGGATAAAGGAATTCCTCCTGCTCAGCAACACAAGATATTAGGTGTCACTCATGCTGTTGTTAGGATTAATCTTGGAAACACCAAGTATCTATGTCCTTACCATTTTAATTACCAGTTTAATTCTTCCTTTCACCTGCTTAAGGAAAAAGAGAATGGAGAGGAACTTGAGGAAAATATGACTGCAGCTTTTCTCTGGAAGATACATGGCCTGAATAAGGAAAACAGTAAAGCAAATTCTATCTTCCTCACTAATCTCTGCATTATTTTTGCTTTCACATTTGATCTGTTAACACGTTCTGTAATGAGTTATTGAACAGAACAGTAGATGAAAAATAACTCCACACTTCCAATGAGGACACTTTCCTATACAGCACCAATATTTTTTAACTTTTCCATTTTGTTGTAAGGGTTCAGTGATAGGAATAGTTAAATGTGTAGACAAGTAGATCAATTTTTGTGAGCAACAAAAATGATTCTTATTTTTTTTTGCTTTATATGAGGTGTCGGTATTAATTAAACTTACAATAATTTTACAGCATTTGTCAATCTAATCATTGTGCTGTACACATTAAGCTCACATAGGATTGTATGTCAATTATACCTCAATAAAACTGAATAAAAATGCTTAACAAAACATACTCTTAAGTTCAGTAGTAAATGCAAACAATAATTATAATCTACAGAGTTAGATATGGTTAATCTAATTTGAGTGATGAGTTTATACACCTTGTATTGAAGTGACTCAGTGGAGCTTTTAGCCCTTTGTAAACAAACATTACAAAACAAGATTCTCAATACTTATTTGGCAACCAATTTTTAGATAAAGTTTTAGGTAAAATTTATGAATGGGTACTAAAACTACTACAATTACCACAAATTACATATTAATATCAAAGAGAAAATAGTAACTTTAGATAAGAGAACTATAGCAGATGCCACCTTTATTAGGTCTTAAGACTTATTCCAAATAAGAACACAAATTAATATAATGTGTGTCTCAATATGATACGCCAAGAAGGATACAAAACTTTGGTTATATTCTTTGTAAAAATAAACAACTTACATGTAACTAGAGGAAACATCACACAGGGATGCTACACAAAATAACTGACTTGTACTCTTCTAATATGTCAAAGTTACAAAAGACAGACTAAGGACTCTTGTGGCTGTTAGGAGATCAAAAAGTGATGGCAAGTAAATGTAATCTATAATCCTGTATTGAACATAAAGTCAGGAAATTAAAATTATTTTGTTATAAAAGACAGTAGTAGGACAGTTGGTAAAACTAAGCAACAAATGCAGATTAGACAATGGTATTGTTATCAATGTTAATACCAGATTTTAATAAGTATGGTATGATTATATAAGAGAATATCTTTGTTGTTTAGAGCTATATAATAAAATATTTAGGGCTAGTTATACATAAAATCCCTGAAAGAATTCAGAAATAAAAATAATTAGATAGGGCCTCCCTAGTGACGCAGTGGGTTAAGCAACACACTATGAAGCAAACCGCAGCCACTGCAGCATGAGTTCGATCCTTGCCGCCGGCCAGGGAGGGGACCCACATGGTGTGGCAGACCTCTCCTGTTGTGCCCGCTGCTCCCCTCAGCAGCGTACTTCCGTTGATCTGCCTGTTCTGCTCCCCGCTCTGTCTGTGGTGAATCTTCTCACCCCCACACCTCTGGCCTGTACCCCAGTGCTTGTATGCATAAATAAATAAATCTTTTAAAAAATTAGATATATAATTATATATATACATATAATAATAATTTGTTATTAATATATATATAAATAGCAAATCTGTGAGTATATTGTAAGGAGAGAAGCGACTGAGAAGGTAAAATGTTCATACTTGTGGGTTTTATATAAAAGATAAATAGAAATGGTAATTCTTTATACTATTTCTGAAAATTTTCTGTTAAGTCTGAAATGACTTCAAAATAAAAATGTGCCTAAGCAGCTAAGTACTCCAAGCCTGATTTTCTGATGGAGGAAACAATGATAACACATCTGGGTCATGGTAAATCTAAATCTTAGGAGTCTGAGAGTTTCCCCACTATAGTCTGTGTTTCTTCACAAATACAAAACTGGTCTCGAGAGATCTGCATAGAGCTTCTAAGTGGAAAACATTATAGGACTATAAAGGTGAAACTGAAATGAGCTTTTACTTTGCTACCCCTACAGTTCTTTTTGGGAATACCTAGTTCAATTACACTCTTCGTGTATTACACAGGGGAGACCTTTCTTCCCTCCCCTACTTCCTGGTACAGTTTCATATACTTAGACTCCTCTTGTCTCATTAGCAGTCAAAGTGAAGATTATAACTTTCAGTGGATATTTGTGTGTGTTCAAATTCCAATTCTTCCTCTTTAACAACCGTGTGATCTTGGGTAAATTATTTAGCTTATATTTTCTAGAATTGGACACAGTAACTATATCTGTCTTTAGGATTATTGAATGAATTAAATGTGCCAACATATATATAGTGCTTTGCATGGTAAGTACTCAGAACATATGATCATTTTCATGACTGAAACAGATAACTGGTATTGAGTCTAGATCCTCTCACTTCTAAAAAAGTAAACTAGAGAATACTTAAGTTGCTAGGTTTTTCATGTGTTCCACGGAGTTAACTCTCCATGTAACTAGTTAACATTTTGTCCAATAAACACAGTTGTGCAATGCCTATTTTACTTGCTGCTTCTCCATCAGGAAAACTCTTCAATAAACTAGAAAGAGAACTGGAAACAACCTAAGTGTCCATCAGCAGAAAACTAGCTAAATACTTTATGATACTCACTTTTGTGTGGATAATAAGAAGCAATTAAGTGGAGTGATGTAGATGAAAATGTACTGGGCTGGAAGTACATTCCTATTGATATGAGGAAGTCACAGGAAAAGAAGCAAATACAACAGTAGAATATGGAATATGTTTGCAAATTTTAAAAATATGTGCAAAGAAAGAAAAATGAATTATATATTTATATTGGAGACAATTAAAGAATAATTAGTAATGAGATTGGGAAGGGAGTAGAAGACAATTAAATTCTGCCTTATGTGTTACTGCCTGTACTTGTTTATTGGGTCATTTCAGAATAAGCATGATCCATATATTAATACTATGTCTACCACATATGCTACTAAAATTTTATTTTTGTATGTGTATATTGGAATGTTGATCACTTTGACTCTATAAAGTTCTGACTAGCTACTGATGGCATCACAGGAGTTGCTAGAGCTACTGGAAAATGAATTCAGTCATTGTTCCTCAGAGGCCCATACTACGTTGTCACAGCAATACTCTGAGACAGAAGGGAGCCAACCAAATGAAAGTTATCAACCAATAACAACAAGAGTAATTAAGCATCCCTATGCTTTCTTACATTTTTTGCTTAATTATAAAAATAAGTAATATAGAAAATTATGGTATTTAGTAATATTATAAATTTGATAATTACAGAGTACTGGTAAAAATCAGAATCAATTTGAAAAAAGGAGGATAGCATAAGTATAACAAAGAAGTTGTGTTCAATAGGCCATTGTTTTAACATTTTAAACATGAGTTCCATGAAGAAGAAATTAATAAAATGAAAGCTTGGCAAGTGAATGTTATGGTTTATCCCCCATTATATAGACAAGAAAATGAAGTCCAAGTGTCAGTGGACTTGACCAGGGTCACATACTATGTTAGGACTTTGATCATGTGCTCATTTAGGTTTTATACATGTAATGTCCATGAATATGGGAGCCCTTGTGAGGGCTACAACCAGGATGAGAGAGGTTATAGTTGCTTGTATCCATCCATTGTTCTGCTCAAGAATTCAGACTTATTCTTGCCAATATTCCTAATTTCAAAAGAAATCAGATGCTTTTGAGAAGCATTCTGATTGTAAGTAATGGCTAGTTAGTACAACGTGGGTTTTACTATTGTATATGAGCAAGCAGAAAGCATCTATAGATTGGACCAACATTATTACTATTACCAGTGTTGACTCCTCAGAGAATCTAGGACAATTGATCCTTGGCAAGACTTTCTTTAAGAATTCATTCCATTTGTTGCTAATCTCCACCCCCAGTCATGCATTTAATCCTAAAATTTATTCTTTAAAAAGGAGGAGTACTTACACGGTACTAGATAACTAATTTAAACTGGGAAACACAGCAAAGAAAAAAAAATGTTATTGGTAAAGAGAAACAGATTCTAGCCTTCAGAAAGTTTAAGAATTAAGGGAACAAAAATAATTACATAAATGATTGACTACAGTAATAGTTGTTACAAAGAATTAAGTTGGGGAATGCTGTGGGAAACTGTTAAAGGAGTTGATTCATTCTAGATGGGTTAAATGAGCAATATCTCAAACAAGAAAATGGTTTTGAAAGTAAATAGGAATTTAATAGGTAGAAATGAGAGGTTGAAAGGTCAGTGGAGCAAAAATACTTGTGTGTACTCAAGATGGGTATATTAATGGAGAGAAAGGAACTGGTATGGTGAAAAAACAGGGCATATGAAGGAATGGGGACAGAGTCTGCTAAGACCAGCAGAATAAACCTTATTCTGTAAAAAATGGTAGTGACAAATGCTTCAGGAGGGTGACATGATTTTGCTACTCTTTTAGAATATTTCCTCTGGTGGTATAACAGATGGATTGGAAAACTGAGGATCTGGCAGAGGAAAGACTGATAAGTTAGCTATTTTTAATAGATGTGAGGTAGTGTGTTACTAGAGTAGTAGTGTGAGTATAGGGGGCAGATTTAAGGCACTGTAGAGATGAGGTGTAAAGAGCTTGCCGTTAAAATCAATGTCTGGGAAAAAGCAAAATGATAACTTATAGATTCTTAGAAGAAAGAGTGCTTTTAGGAATATAGGAAGCACAGGTGGGATGAACCTTATATAAGGACACCGAGTTTCCCTGCTTGGGAGACGGCAGACTTGGAGTGTAGGTTACACTATTATGTTGAAATAGTCATGTTTGGAATTGAAAGGCAAATCAGAATAAGGAGATACAGATCCAGATCTCTCAACTGAAGAGAGATTCTAAAGTTGAAATTGTGAAAATAATTGACTTGAGAGCGAGAGAGAGAGAGATTGTGTGGAGAGTCAAGAAGAAGGGGATTTGTTGGTAGATTTTGGGAGAAAAAAAAACCTACATTTTGAAGGTATAAGGATAAAGATCAATTGTAAAAGGATAAAGAAATGCAAAACAATTAACACCAGCTATAGTTTATCAAGTCTCTCACTTGTGTCAGACTTTAGACAAATCCTTATATAAATATTTTATTTACTCCTCATACTAACTTTGTGAAGCAATTGAAGTTCAGGGAGGTTAAGTAATGAATAAGAATATGAATAGTCAGGTTCACAGAAGAGTATATCTAAATGAGTAATAAACACTTGAAAGATGTTCAACTTCTATGGTAGCTTAGGAAATATAACAGATTTGTAAAACTTTAAAAAGGACTTTAATGCTTCAGTGAGGATTACTCATACACTGCAGGTAGAAATGTACAGTTTTCAAAATCAAGCATATATGCTAAATATAAAATAAATATGCATGCATCCTTTGGTACTGCCATTTCCCAGTTAGAAATTGATTCCATAAGACAAAATCACCAGTCTACCTTATGAAATGTCTGAAAACAGATGGAATATCCATCAAGAGGAGAATGGTTGAATAATATTGGTACTTCCAAAATATATTGTTTTTGAATGAATTATTTCTATGCCAGCTCATTTGGAGTCAAATATAAAGAAAAAATATAAAATGTGATCCAATTTCTGTTAAGTAAAATTTTAAAAAATATATATCTCATTAAATATTGTGTGTATGTGTGTGTGTGTGTGTGTGTTGGCTGTAATTTGTTTGCCCAGGGCCACATTTCTATACTCAGCAATGTCAACTAACTACCCCAAGATTAAGTGAGCTGAAGTTTAGAAAAGGCTTTTAGATTTGGCAATGAGGAGGCCATATGTGCCCTTTTGGAAGGAAGGTTTCAATTGAGCACTTGGGGAGGAGCCAGATGCCAGGAGCCACAGAGTAAGGATGTGGTGAGGAAGTGGTAACAAGGAATGCTGACAATGCTTTAGAGAAAATTTGGCAATGGCTAGCTTGTGTGAGTTTGGCAGGAGAAAGGGTAGCTAAAATTGATTTTCCTTGTAATATATTTATGTTTTTTGTTGGTGGTTGTTTGTGTTTTTACATTGTTCTATCTTGTTGAGTTTAATACAATCTTATCATATCTGTAAATTAACATGAAGGAAAGATGTAAGAGAACAGCCAGGTCCTAGATCAGTTGGCACAAGAAAGCTGGACCTCTGCCTATTATTCTTCTTCTCCTAGTATCCCTTTTTGTCACTGCCTCTGGGAAATAAATCACTTCTTTCAGAGATATAATTTTGAGACCCCTTAATGGAAATAAAAACACATTCACAGATTCAAGGGAGCCAGTCATTATCCCTACTAACTGCCAATCGATGATAAATAAAAATCTTAAATACTTGTGGTGACCTGTCCTAAAATCAGGCAATCAAAACAAATTTAAAGTCCTTGAGTAAAAGAAAACACTGGGGAAAGAACACTATTTGGAGACAATCTGAGTTGGTAACCATAACCCCCTGTTATTCTTCCAGCTGCTCCCTCATATTCTCTAAACCTATCAATGAGAGTTCTGTGCCAAATTACTCTTGTGCTTTGGTGTCCCTTTTGACTGTCTGGTTCCTCATTGAGGCATTCTGACCAGTATTCCCAGCAGACCATTAAATATCTGCTTATGAGTTCTAACTAACCCAAAGCTATAGGGGTAACGACATATGTCTTCTTGTATTCTCACCTAACCCTCACCTAATCTATTCACCTAATCTAAAATCTACAAAGGGAATAAGGTGTTTCTTAATAGCTGCCAGAAAAGTTCTTCGGGGAATTTACATGCCCTCTCAGTAGAACAGAGCATCATCAGGTCAATGAGATGTGTGAATGATCACTGCTCTTAACACATTGGCCACCATCTTGCTAGCCTTCTTACCTTTGAAGTTGTTCTTAAAGGGAATATGTTCTTCCCTGAACAAGGGCATGGATTGCCCCTCCATTTGAGAGGTTTCCATGCTTTAACTATGTCAGATACTAGCTAGTTGACACAGAAGAGTGAATCGATGCAAGAATAAGGGACTATCAGTTTCATTGTGATCTCCAGTTCATATAACATGCATTTCCTAACCCAGTTTTGCCAGTAAAAAAGGTAAGACTATGTTTTAGTTTTCATATAATTACTGTATCCACTTTGACCCAGAATCAAAAGAAATAAAAGAGAGTGATTAATTGGAACCTCCAATTTCAATCTCCATAGTGCTAACTGTAGTACTGCACCCTAACACAAACTCTCTCTAGTAGTGAAAACTGACAGTTAACTGGGCAGTTGTTAACTATGGTTAACCTCACTCATCTGGCCACACCCCAAACCATTTACTCCACATTTGGCCTGATTCCCACTAACAAAGCTATATCTCCTTGAAACTCCATAGTACAATAAAACAAATTTAAAATCAAAATCTTTAAGTTAGGATCAGATTAGTACTTTTCAAACTTTAGTATCCATATGAATCACCTGGCAATCTTGGTAAAATATAATCTAACTCACTAGATATAGGTGGGATACAAGCACATCTATCTTCATTTTTAATAAAGTTTAAAGTGTAAAAAAAGTTTTGAATGCTGTTTCCTAAATTTGGTTGTACTTTGAAATCACCAGGGGGTCCTTGAAAAATCCCGAAACTTAAACCACACATTGAACCAATTAAATCATAATCTTTGGCGGTAGAATTGTAAACCCTACTTTTGATACATTCCAGGTGATTACAATGAATAGTCAAATTTGGCAGCTGCTGTTTTAAAATAATGAACATCTTTGCGATGACTAACTACAAATAATGAATATGTTGAGGATTTAAATATTGAAAACTCAAAGACTTAACTAAATTAATGACTGGGATTCCTTAGTAAAAATTACACAGTCTATAGTTTTCATCATACCTTAGCTAGGCCATATATCATGTTCAGTTTGGGGGGTATACATCTTAAGAGGGATACTATTATCATGGACTATGCCCAGTAAAAGGTGAGTTGGCTTTATTATGAAGGCATTAACATCTGCTTCAAATAATCTAGTGTCTGTCATATATATATATGTATTTATATCTATCTATATAAAATAGATTATACCACTCTTTGTTATTGAAAGAGGCATTAGTATTTTCATGCCCCAATCTATATTATGGTTAGATACATTTTCTCCGTTATTCAATCAGATTCTAGGTAGGTTCCTACACTTATCTTGTCTAGATCCAGAGTGGAAAGACTAGATCTCCAACCGGGTACTAATGTAACAGGGTGGTCCCCAAGGAAAGGGGAGTTTCCAAGTTCTCTGCCCCACTCAAGGAAGCATGGAGCTGAGCAGGGATGAGCTGGAGAGGAGACTGAAGGAAGGAAGAGAATAGAAGTCAAGGACACCTGAAGGAGGCACATGGGTCAGAGATGTAAAGAAGCCATTCTTGTTTTTCCTCATTGGACTGGTACCAGGGAATTGGGGTCATGGAAAGAGACACTTGAAAGAGATGTGGGTGACAGACCTCGGGGGAGGCTGACAATGTCAGTTTTTATCTTGATTTTGCTTTTGCTTTTTTCCTTCCAGATTGTTTGGCTCCTTCTGTCCCTTTCCTATGGGTCCCCACCATGATGAGTCTTAGACTTATGACAAGCTATTAGGCCTCAGTGGCCTTGCTGTGGCTGGGCATTTACCTACAAGGGGATGGGTAACTTTGGGTGCTTGATTTAAAAACTATATCGTTATTCTTTCCCTTCTCTTCTCTTTACTGTAATTAATTTTATTAAAGTTTCTTTCCCTAAAATCTTATGTGTTAGAATATATTTTGTCTTTATGTAGCAGATGGTAGAACCTATTTAGAGCAGGCAGATTTTAGGGTTCTAGGGTGCCCCTTACCCTGCCCAGTAACACTAATACATGTGTTCTGTCTTAACTTTGCAATGACTTCCTCCTGCTGCACAGGCATGTGTGTGAAATATATAAAACATAACAGTAGGCATGTGACTGGATTAAAAGATTATTGATTGCTTACATAGGTGATAATGAATATGACCACTCAGAAGCTATAAATCTTTGTCAGGACAGACTTAGAAGAAAATGTGTAATTTGTTGCTATGTTGATGCTTATAGAAAAACCTGATTTAGAGAAGACGAAATACATAAAAATACTAGGAGCCTTAAAGTGACTTTCTTGGGATCTGTTTCAGTATTTAACAGTATCTGCAAAACTGTAATCTTTCATTGTTGAATTAGGAAACCTTCACAGTCTGTTCTGTTTATTTATACTGTGTCTAAGATTTAATGAAGATTTGTTACCAGCAGCCAAAGACAAGAAAACTTAAACACACTCTGCCTAAGAGATTTTAAGTGACCCTGACTCTTTTGTTCTGTGAGTAGCTGCTTCTCTAGATAATGACTCTTGAGATAGTTTCAAATGTTGGAGTTAGAAACAGGAACAAGGATGCAAATAAATTTGGATGGAATTTAACAGTCAACGCACACACATACACGTTTTAAAAATTATTTTTCTGCTCTTGCCTCAAAATCAACTCAAAATGGATTGAAGAATTAAACACAAGACCTGAAACCATAAAATATATAGAAGAAAACATAGGCAAAACACTACATGATATACATCTCAGTAACATCTTTAAAGATACATCACCTAAAGCAAAGAAAGTGAAGGAAAAGATAAACAGCTGTGACTACATCAATTAAACAGCTTCTGTACAGTGAAAGAGACATTAACTGAAACAAAGAGAAACTCCAATGATTGGGAGAAAAAAAAATTTTTGCACTCCATACAACCTACAAGGTACTAATCATAAAGATAAACAAAGAACTCACATGACTCAACAAAAAAATGTAAACAACCCAGTAAAAAAGGGCAGAAAAACTTAAAAGACACTTCTCCAAAGACAAAATGCATATGGCCAACAGGTATATGAAAAAGTGTTCAATATCTCTCATAATCAGAGAAATGCAAATTAAAACCACTATGAGCTACCACCTGACACCAGTAAGAATGGCACATATTTGAAAAACTAGCAACTACATATATTGGTGAGGACATGGTGAAAAAGGAACTCTCCTACACTGCTGATGGAAATGCAAACTGGTCCAACCACTACGGAAAGCTATATGGAGGTCCCTCAGTCAGCTAAAAATGGAGCTACCATATAACCCAGCAATTCCACTCCTAGGAATCTACCCAAGGACACAAAACCATTCATTCAAAATAATACATGCATCCATATGCTTATTGCAGCACTATTTATAATAGGTAAGACTTGAATCAACCCAAATGCCCCAAAATAGATGACTAGATCAAGAAGACATGGTATATATACACAATGGAATACTATTCAGCATTCAAAAAAGATAAACTAATACCATTCACAGCAAGCAACATGGATGGAGCTTGAAGGGATTATGATCAGTGAAAAAAGTCAGAAGGAAAAAAGACAAATACTGGGTGGTCTCACGTATAGGAAGAATATAGGGGGATCAAAGAAAGACAACAACAACAAAACCAGAACAAAAATAAACAGACAACTATAAATCAGAGATATTTTGCAGGGGAGAGGGTGGGAAAGGGATCAAAATGAGGGGAGAAGAGTATAAGGGACTATGGTGATGGTGCATGGATGAATTTCTGGTAGAAGTTCTATGGGGACTACACTGAGGAAAGAAAGCAAATATTGTAAGAAAAATAAACAAAAAAATAAATAAATAAAAAGTAAATAAATAAATAAAATAGAGTAAATTTTTAAAAAAGCATTGGTTGGATGCAAAAAAGCATTGGTTGGAAATACAACCAATAAAGGAACTCTGGCTAAAGTGTGTTTAAGTTTATCACCTCCTGTTATTAGCAATATCAAAATAGTAAACTTAGTCATTATTAATAGGTGGTATATACTTGGTTTGGCTGTCAGAATGTAGGCTATGGGTAAAAATCTTGAATTTAAATTCTAATCCCACCTTTTAATAGTTTTGTCACCTAGGGGAAATTAACTAACCTCATATTCTTTGTAGTAAAATGAAGATGATACTATATTTCACAATTATAGAAAAGGTAAATTTGGTCACATATGAAAACTATGAAACGTAATGCCTGGTATATTGCAAAAACTTAGTAAGTGGTAGCCAGTTATACCTTCATCATTGTAGTTCCATAAATACAATTTTAATATATAAAATGCTATAAGTAATTAAGATACACCCTACAAATACTGGCATGACACCATCTAAAATTCCAAGTTTTAAAGGTAATTTAATAAACATCAATCAAGCACTAGTTACAGTCTTTATCACTCACACATAACTACATGAATTTGACGTGTTTGGAATTCTTGGATACCTACTTTTGCTCTTGAAAGCTGTTTGATGGTTACATTGCACAGGTAGGTGTGCTAAACATAGCCCTTATGTCAGTCAGTCTTTCTCTCTCCTTACATTTATCTTTCCTGCTCATCCCCACTCTACTTCCATCTCTTCCACATTCCTGCCTTTACCACTTATATAATTTTGTTCTAAAACTGATAATCACAGAAGAGTTAAGACAAGGTTCTGTAGAAATGAAGTTTGGTTCATTTCTAAGCAGAAACTGCTTCCCAGTAATTTCATAATTTTAGTGCTACTGACAAATGAGAAGTCCTAACTCGGAAATCCAGAGCTGCCACTCCCTAGATGTGCAACAATAATGCACCCCAAATTCTTCAATTTTCAATATCCATACATACAATGGAAATACAATGTCTGCCTTGATCACTTTATTCCAGTGTATAGATCAGGATATGTGGCAATAATACACATGATGAAGCCATACATCTCATATCAAGAATTAAACATGTGTCACTGTATTTCTTAATCCCACATTTTTGTTAACTAGACATCATAGTGTGATTTGCAAAATTAGTACACACTTCTGTTAAGTCACAAAGAATTCCATCCTAGTGATTGCCTGTGAAAATACATAGAGCTGGCCTTAAACTCCCTGTTGGGACTGAGACAGATTAGGGAATAAATATTTGGTAAAAGACTTCAGAAGTCAGAGTCCAGATACCAAACTATCAAAATATTCTGTTTAAAATTTCTCAATTTAAATAATAAGATTACACACACACACACACACACACACTTGCTGTTATTGTTTTTAATCACAGCGTTGTAGTTCACATCAACCATTACAAATGGATGATGGAAATGGAAAGAGGGTTAGAGAACATTCACTTTTGCTTAACCTATAGTTTAAAAGCCCTGGTTCCTGAGCTTCTCTGAAAAACTTGATCCCAGATTCCAACATTTATCATCTATGTCATACTGAGCAAGTTAATTAATGCTTTGTGTCTGATTTTCTCCATCAGTAATATGGAGATAATAATAGTACTTAACCTTGGTGTGAGACTTAAAGGAAAAAATTAACATACCTTACTCAAAACATGCCTGGCACTTAATGTATTCAATACTTCCTAGTTATTATTATAATTACTATTATGGTATGTCTATCCAAAATCTTTTCTTTTTTCTTTACTCAGATTCCTCTATTAATTTAAGGGTGACAGTACTTCAAGATAGAAAGTCATATTTTCCAGTCTCCTGTTGAGATAGGGCTCACAGAATAACTTAATTCTGCCCTCTGGGAATTGGGCAAGAAGTTTCTAGGGTGCTTCCAAGAAAGTTCCTTAAAAATAGGTCTAATTCAGCAAGAACATTACTTTTCTCTCCCCTTTTATTGCTCTTTGTTTGTACAAGACTCTTATGCTGAGTTTGTACATAGTTGCTGGAGCTATGGCATTGATCTTAAGACTACGAAACAAATGAGAGTGGAAGTAATATACAATGGTAGCAGACTGGAAAATGAATATCTGAACTATTGATAGCATCATGTAGCTTCCATATGAATTTTAAATTGCCTTTATGATTAATTTTTCTTGAAATAAATATAACCCATATCTTCTTTTTTTTATTTATATATATTTGACATCAATTGTAATCCCCATGTATTCCCCATCACCATATCACCTGTGCACCATATCTTCTTTAAGCGATTGTGTTTCACACAATTATTATGCCAATAATGGGTCTAGATCAGGACTGTAATTAGGGGCGGGATAAGGAACATTTCTGCTGTCAACTTTTTTGCAAGTTATCCTTGAATAAGGCCTGATATCCTCATAATAATAGGCAAGAGGGGGATGTAATAAAAAAAATATATACTAGTAAAAAGTTAATAATGTTGAACAAGAAGAAAAGAAAACATGTAAGAACATGATCTAGATCAGAGGAAAGTCAATGAGGTAAAGTAAGAAAGGTAGAACAAATAAGAATAGGGAAAAGAAAGAGGGGAATGAAAAAGAAGAAATAAGAGGTAGGGAAGAGCTATATATTCTCCCTGGTCAATTATAAATTGTTCACTGATACATAGTTGTAAACAAAATGAAAATGCTATCCACCAAAATTTTAGTTCACAAACCTGTAAAATTTAAATTACTTATCTATTCTATTGACATCCTGGAAATGATGGAGGTCCTGAGCAGATGAGACTGGTTAGAGCAGAACACAGTTGGTATCCGTGGAGATGGTGACAAATGGCTGGATTTGAGATGTATTTTTAAGGTAGCAAAAAAAGGACTTATAAATATAGTTTAAAGTATTAAGGAAAGAAAGGAGTCAAGGGTTTCCACTTAAGGAAGTGAGTAGAAATTTACTAAAGTGCTTAAGAAATTATAGAAGGACACTGAGGAGTGTCTCTCTCTTTCCCACCCCTCTCACGCACACATTTTAAATTTGAAGTTCTTATAAAGAGACAAATGAGGGTGATGAAAATATAGTTTGATAAATAACTACTGGTGGAACTCCAGGGAAATTTTTAGAGTCTGTAAATATCAGAGAGGAACCTGCAGTTATGCATTTGGAAAGATTAGCCAGGAAGTGGGTATAGTTGGAAATGCAGGCATTCCAACAGTCACATGTTGGGAAGACAATGAGAAGCCCAGGCAGGCACCGGAAGGTAGCAAGGTGGGAGGGAAACTCAGTGGGTGTGAGATTATTGGTGAGAAAGTGGTTATGTATGATAAATGCTGCTGGGAGACCAAGTAAGAGGCGAATGGAAACTTGTCCACTGTCCTTTGTGAGATTAGATCACGTGATACTTGAATAGGTATGGTTTCAGTGGCGAAATGAGGGGAAAATATTGTTTGGCACAGACCAAAGAGAGATTGGGAGATAAAGTACTGAAGAAAGTATTAGAGATGACACTTTCAGTTTTCTGGTGGAAGAGAACAAAGAGACAGGCAATGTGGGTAGAAAGTTCTGAGGGTTCAATTGAGTTTTTGAAATTTGTTTCTGCTTTTTCTTCTTTCCTTTTTTTAATATCCCCAAAGCAAGTATCATTTTAATGAGGGAAGAAATTTAATTTTTTATACAGAAAGTGAATAATTCTAGCAGTAAAGTTCCAAAGAAAGCAGAAGAGAGTGTGATTCAGGACTCAAGTAAAAGTTTGACTGTTTAGAGAAGGAGTGAAACAATCACAATAAAAGAAGTCATTGCATTAAGAAAATTCCGTGAGTTCCTTTTCCAGACTGGATTGCCTATCTGAAATGTTTAGTCAAAAAACATGAACTAGAGGCTTTCCTGGTGGCCTAGAGGTTAAGTCTCAGTGCTATCCCTGCTAAGGCCTGAGCTTGATCCCCAGTCAGGTTGCTAACCCACATATGGTGCAGCAGACTTTTCTTGTCTGCCCGCTGCTCCCCTTAGCAGTGTAATTCAGTAGATCTACCTCTTCTGCTCCTCACTGTCCCTGATGAATCTTCTCACCCTCACCCCCCATATCTCTGACCTACACCCCAGTTCGTCTATGCAAAACAAAAAACCTCAATGCAATAAGTCATGTAGAGATGTATTTTATTTTGCATAAGTGTTTGAAAGTTCAGTACAGATTGTTGCTGGTAAAAGCCAGCCATAGTCAATAAACTCTCTTAGTTTTGGTTTCTCCAGAGGTAAATACTGAGATAGATTCCAGAGCAAGTAGTTTATTTGAAAAATAGTCTCAGGATACAAAAGCAGTGGAAGGGTTTGTCATCAAGTAAAATATCAGGATAAACAACTGAGGTATAAACCCACCTGAGGTGGTGCTAAACATGCCTCAGAGTTATTCCACCATTAAGGTGTGGCCCTGGGACTATTTATCTACCCATAGCACTTAATTACTGGTTGTGGGTTGCTCTCAGGGACCTTTCCCTGGCATGTCCTGTATTCGGTGGGCAGAGCAGGGTATGCTAAAAGGGGCAGAGAAAGTCTTCAGGAAAATGGATACAGGCGCTGAGAGTCGGGGGTGAAGCTGGTAGACCAAGGGAATATGGGTGGGATGCTGACAGCATCTATTAAACTGACCAAGGAACATAGTTTTATTTTGAAGCTCAATATTCCCTTTATTGGTGCCCCATCAAAGAGTTCAAAGCAGTTGGGTAGTCAGCTTAGGTAAGATTGCTATCTCTATCTTTTATTTCTCCTAGAAACCTAGAATCACAATAATAAGTCAATGATTCACTTTGCATACAGTATCTCATTTAATCTTCACACAATTCCTGTGGCAAGGGTATCTTTAGTTTCATTTCACAAAGGGAGAAACCAGAACTTCTAGTTTTTTCAAGCTCACATCTTCAGTAATAATAATGTGAGATCAGGGCTCTCAGGGGAAGCCCAAGTCACAATCTGTGTTCTCAGATAAGCAAATCCAGGCATATCATTTACCTGGTCCTCACCTCTCAGGAAAAATCCATCAGAGCTTACTCTGGCAGTCTCTTTGAAGGACAATTTGTTTGGAAAACATCCAACATAATATTTCTGGTTTTATTTAGCTATTCTATTTTCTTAATTTGTGGACAGATTTTTCCAAGTGGAAAAACTACATAAAATAAAATGTTTATAAAGCATCTCACACTGTGATTGAATCATTAAAAATAAGAGCTATTAATAATGCATTGACTTTGATTATACTTTCAGTCACTGGGAGCTGTCAATGGAGAATTACTATTCTCTTCTGACAAAGTCAAAGTCATATAGGGGTCTCTAACAATGAACATGATTGTTCTAGCATTGTAAAAGCAGGAAATTATTCTCTCATGGAAAATACATTCCAAGGCCTTCATTAACATTCTGGAAGGATTTGGTCCAAGGTTGGGATGGGAGAGAGTGGACGGTGCATGGATGGAGAGAATCAAATCTAAAATAAATGAGAAACATCCAGCCAGTTTGAAGATGGTTTTGGTAAACACCTCTCCAACCCTCCTTTTGTCAATGCAGCAAAATTCTTTCATTAAATCATTCCAGTATGTTCCTCAATGCTGGTAAATTCCCTATTGATCTTTGTGGTCTGCTTAATTAAAAAGGAAGTTGGAATGTAAATGCAGATAGCTTTTAGATCTTAGGATGTGCACCTTTCTCTTCTCTGAAAATACAAACGCTCTCTTACAATTGGATTCTGACATTGACTCAGGTATTCTGGGCCCAGAGCCAAAGTCCATGTATGTATAGAGAAAAACACTCAGCACTTATTTGGATGTGTGTATCAACAGGCAATAATTCTCCCAGTTTCAATCTGGAAGAGTGTTTAGAGACTACTTAGAAGGGCAAAAAGGAACAATTGGCAATAAACATTTAAGGTGATGCAGGAGCCTTTGATATCCAGAGGCAGCAAAAGATAAGCACAAAAATCTGTGTAAGGAATCCGCCACTTGAAACCACAGGAAGTCTGACCATGGGGCTTACAGAGCCTTCAGGAGACCTAGAAAATGAAGGCCAAAACATTCACTAGGCTGAGAAAATCTCCAGCCAAGGCTACTACATTCTGCTCATAGTGCTGCTTCTGTCATCTCTAAGATTTCAGCATTTAAGCAGCACTTTCTTTTTTAAATGAGCTCTGCAGGGATATACTGTGCCAGCACCTCAAATTCATTAAGATTTCATTAACACCCATTTATGGCAGTGCCATTTATTTGTTGCATAGCATTTTTTGATAATGCTGCAGAAAGGGATAAATGAAATATTCCTCTTTTGAATCAAAAACAACCAAGTTCCCTTTCAAACTGGGAAGTTAGAGCCTTAGTAGGCTAGAATAGCAACATCTAAAGGTCATGTATGTGAGGGTGACCAAGCCCCTGTGCAGGGATGAATCAGATATACACTCAGGGACAGTTTCCACCATGACTGTGTAAGAAGACATGGTCATTCAGCATCTGCTCCTCTGTTTATTTTTCAACTTTTAATGTGGAATATTTTCAACATACACAAATATTAGAGACCATTTGATTTATGATTCTACAAACTTCCCTCTTGCTTGTATTTTTCCTACCAAATTTCAAACATTGTGTCGCTAATATATAGTCCAAGTGGATGTTTCTAGATGAGTATGTCTCTCTTTGTTTTTAGGTTTGGAAGGAACCATAAGTGCAATACTATCACCACACAAGCAATTAACAAAGTTCCTTATAATAATTAAATATTTCAATAGGGTTTAAATTTCAAATGGAATCATGAAACTCATATTTTTATATAGTGTTTGTGTATGAAACAAGATTCAAATTTGATTTTTTTTTGCATAGAAGAATTGGGATGTAAACCAGAGTGGCCAGAGCATTAAGACTTAATCCCCAGGGAACCAGGGAGGCCCTTGAAGTTTGAATTTTGGTTGAAAGTGGTTTGGTAGATCTTTTATGTTTGTTTTTTATTGCAAGAAACACTATAATTCTGATTATGAAAACACAATGGTGAGTCACCACAAAAGTGATTCCATCCATAAAGGTGATTCCTATTAAAGTTCAGTTTGGAGAAAGCTTTGTGGAGGAACCTCAAATTACTAAAAAAGGTACTAGCATATGACCCAGACATTCTACTCCTAGGAATATACCCAAAGGACACAAAAATATTAATTCAGAAGAAAACCTGCATTCCTGCTTATTGCAGCAATATTTATAATAGTTGAGACACAAAAACAACCAAAATGTCCCACAATACATGACTGGCTTAAGATGATGTGGTATAGATACACAATGGAATACTATTCAACAATTAGAAAAGACAAACTCATGTGGTTTACATGATAAACATGGATTGAGCTGGAAAGGATTATACTCGATGAAATATGTTAAATGAAAAAGAAAAATATTGGAAGGTTTCATTTATAGGAGGAATATAGGAAAACTGAACAAGAAGTCAGAAAAATAAAGGAAAGAGACAAAACTAGCAGTCAAGTGATAAATCTGAGACATACAGCAGGGGAGGAGGAGAGAAAGTAGACAAAACAGGAGGGAAGAGCCCAAGAGACCAGGAGTGATTTGGTGGTGAAAATGTTATAGAGATTACACACGCGGTAGAGAAACAAAACATTATACAAAATGAACAACAACAACAAATAAATAAATAAATATATTTTAACAGATTTTAAAAAAAAATGAAACTGAAGGAAAAGAAAATGTTCAGTTGGTTTGGTGGATGACAGTGGCTACACTACAGGTAACAGTCAATGGGAGGTATTTGATGTCCTGAGGAGTGCGTGTGTGTGTGTGTGTGTGTGTGAGAGAGAGACACTGCTGACCACACACGAGCATTTGTTAGTTACAGAATGATGATTGCCTCATTTTATCATTGCTCTTCCACTTATTAAAGGAATCCTACAAAGAAAAAAAGCACAGTAAATCTAATCTATAGTTTCCAGGGTTATCAAATGTGTTTCAATTCATATCAACACATTTGCTATCTACAAACCCATCTTAACAGACTATGCATTCAAGGAGAAAGTAAAGGCAGAAAGATTTTCATTTCTTTCTTTTTTCAATTTTTGTTGTTAGTAAATATATTAGGCATTCAAAATTTATAAATAATAGTATATTATAATAAGCCTGAATGTTGGACAACTTTTACTTTTGCTTCAATTTTTATTTTCCTGATTTCTAATGATGGTATTTTTTTTCTCTGTGTTGATTGACCAGGCCTTGAAATATTAAATAGCTTCTGGTTTTCTATTATTATGAATCAAGGTTGTCAGATTCCATATGGGCAAGGAAAGGAGGGAGCAAAGGTTAGCACTAGTACACGTAGCTGCAGCTCATCTTCCCACTGCAGCTCAGCATGAGTTCTGTTAGGAATCAGAGTATGTACCAGATGAGAACACAGTAGATCAAGCAACATGACAACAGAAATGCTGGAAAAATCCCTAGACTGAAGGTTAAAAGGTGATGGCGAGAAATCCCAACATCTGTCTGAGGGGTAGATCTCAACATCAAAGCAGCCCTGTATTGCCTGAAGAATTACACCTGAGAAAGTTTGCACATGTGTGTGTTATGTTAGGTTGAGTAAAGAATAAAGAGAACAGGAGATTTGGAAGAGTAAAGAATGTGGCTGAAAAAATAAAGGAAGGCACACTCAAGATCTGGGATCTCAAATGACCACAACCAGAGAAAAAATATGGAATCAGCAAGTCAAGTAACTACAAATAGAAAGAGATGGACTTATGGTCATCTGAAGATTTTCCATACATTCAGCTTTATCATTTGACTCTTGACTAATTGTTATATAGATTCAATGTTACCTGGATTCTTAAGAAATTAGAAAACTAAATGTTATACAGAATTCCCTAATTTTGAAAAGCAGCCTACTTTACTCTGCTTATTTGGTTTTAACATTGTACTAGCAAATTACTATATACATAGAGATCAAGCTGGTCCTCTTGGATCTGTTCCTTTTTTGTTTTATATTAGAAATTTGGACATTTTTCCTGGGACAAAAAATGTGTCCTTTTGTCAGGGATGTAGATGCACATTCTCTATTCTCCTGACTCTATCGAAGATATGATCACATTCATTCATTAAAAGGGAGTTATTTTCATTTCATGTCCCTTTAGACACAATTATGAGGGTATTTTCCACTTTAAGCAATAACTGGTCAATAACTATTTGGCTTCTTATTTAGTTACTTTTGGTTTAGGACTTTGTAATTACATTAAGTAGAGGCATCCAGAGGGCTGGCATAGAGACACATCCAAGATAATGTCAGTGGAGGTACCTTAATTTTCTTCACAAAGGATCATCTAGGTTAAGAAGTGGAATATTGCACCCAGAAAGTACTGTAACTTGGGACAAACCTGGAACACATTGTGGACATTAGAGTAGGGGACTGAGCCAGAAGTGGCACAGAGATTCAGGCTTCAGCAAGCAACAAGTGGGAGGAGAGAGAAGCTTGACATTGTACTTCGGGTCAGAAGACTGCCATACAAACCACCATCGGGATGCCACCTGGAAGATGGCAAGGGGTGGGTAACCTCTCACATCTGGAATGCTTAGAGCATGGAGGCAAATTCATGTGCTGGGAAAGGGAAGAACATATTCCACTTAAGGACAATTTCAAAGGTGAAAAATATGTACATAGGAGATAGAGTGTTCCCAGTGAACAAAGTATCAAGTAAGAGGAAAAAGAACTGTCTGGGCTGTGCTCCTCATTTTTACCCCTCAGGACTAAGGACTACATGGTGCTCATTGACAATAGTAGAGCCAGAAAAATATCAGGCCTGAAACACTGTAAAGGAGAGAAAATAGAGGTGCCACAAATATGAATCTGCTTCTCCTACAGAGCATTCACACCAGTAGACTGAACGTTCCACATGTCGCCCAGAACACCTGACTAAGCTGTTGTAATATCAGGTCTCAGACCTATACAAGCCTGGGAAAGTCAAACACCCAAACCTCATAAATGTCATATATATATCCCATGGCAACTCCAGACCTCAAGGGAATATGACACCACAAGAAGAGAACAATATTCAACATTCTAGAATCCTACCAAAAGAAAATATATGGAAGATCTTATCTTCCTACAAGAGATTTCAATATACTGCCATGATTCTATTCTATTTAGGAACCAGAATAAAATGCAAAAAAGCAAGTCAAAGTGATAGAAGAGAACTTGGAATATCCAATCAAAGAGATACAACAAATTCAGAAATACAAATTAATGTCATATATGATTAAGAAGAAGTTATGAAAACAGGCTTAAGTGTCCAAGGCAGATAAGTGGTCTAGGAAGATGTATATACAGTAGAATATTACTCAGCTATAAAAATTGATGAACTTTTGACATTTTAACAACAAGGATAGACTGGAGTTTTATGCTAAACTTTTATGTGGAGGGGAGTAAGTTAGAAGGAGGGAGAAAAATACTGGATGGTCCCACTTATATATAAAATATAGAAAAATAAAACAAAGTCTCATTCAAAACTAAACCAGTAACAAATCCTAGAAGTCTGAGTATAACTGAGAGTATCAAAGTGGGAGAGGGAGGGTGGAGAGCAGGGTATAGAGGAGGCCCAATGGACTACTGTGGAGGACTAAGGATGTCTCAGTAGTGGGTGTTATATACTAACATGCATCTGAAGAAGTGTAATCCTGTACCTCTGAATCATATATGGTGTTGAAAACCAACGTTACCTCAAAAATAAATAAATCAATAAATAATAGCTACTATGGGTGTAAAGCTAAAGTTTTACAACTGGTAGTCTCTATGTTCTAATTTTAAATGTAGATTCATATTAATAATGATTAGTAATACAGTATGGTCTACCATATATTAAGGTTTATTTGCTGAGAGCATAGATTCTCTTCTATGTGTGTAGCTGGTAGAACATTTATCTCATCAGCATGTTTGTTTCATTAATCTTGTTTTATGAGATACCCTACCAAATGGGAGGTAATATTTGCACATAATATATCTGACAAAGGACTGATACCAAAGATCTACAAAGAGCTTAAACAATTCAACAAAATGAAAACAAATAAGCTAATTAAAACATGGGCAGAATAACTAAATAGTCCCTTCTCCAAAGAAGGCATGCAAACAACAGTCACATGTCAAAATGCTCATTGTCATTTTAATGACAGAGAAATGCAAAGCATGACCATACTGTGATACCACCTCACACCTATGGGAATGACTCACATATAGAAAAGATCAGAAACAACAAGTGCTGGTGAGGATGGATAGAAAAACCAAACCCTCCCACTGTTGGTAGAATACAAACTGGTCCAGCCCCTATGAAAAGCAGTCTGGAGTTATGTCAAAAGATTATAAACAGGGCCTCCCTGGTGGTGCAGTGGGTTAAGCAACACACTATGAAGCAAGCCACAGCCACTGCAGCACAAGTTCGATCCCTGCCGCTGGCCAGGGAGGGGACCCACATGGTGTGGCAGACCTCTCCTGCTGTGTCCACTGCTCCCCTCAGCAGTATACTTCCGTTGATCTGCCTGTTCTGCTCCCCGCTCTCTGTGGTGAATCCTCTCACCCCTCCCACACCTCTGGCCTGTACCTCAGTGCTTGTATGCATAAATAAATCTTTAAAAAAAAAGATTATAAATATATCTGTCATATGACCCAGTAATTGCACTCTTACTCATTTGTCTGAAAAATTCAAAACTACTAATTTGAATGAAATTTATACCCCACACTATTTATAATAGACAAGCTATAGAAACAAACTAAATGTCTCCAAACAGATAAGTGGATCAAGAATATGTGGTGTATATAGACAATGGAATATTCCTCAGCAATGAAAAAGATAAGCTCATGCCATTTGTGGCAACATGGATAGAGCTAGAAGGACTACTCTAAATGAAATATATCAGAAGGATAAGATAAAATCAGATGATGTCACTTTTATGTGGAATATAGAGAAACCAAAAAGGGTCAAATAAAGACAAGGGTGAAAAATTAACCCCTGAAAACTGTATAATTGAAGTATCCAGAGTGTAAGGGTATAGGGAAAGGGTGAAAACAATGAAGGAAGGCAGAACAAAGGATTATAGTGTGGACTGCAGGTGATCTGATGGCAGGTTCACCGTGGTAACAATACTTGGTGTGTGAAAGGATAGCCTATACTTCCAAAAATACCAACAATAATGTAAGTCAGTGTTATCTTAACAAATAAATGAATAAAATAAAACAAAGCATTAAAAAAGTAATTTTCTTTTATGGAATGTCTACAAATAATACCCGTTGCCAGCCATATAGGGAATATACATATATACATATATATATATAAATTTCATTCTCTATGGTTATAACTTTTAGTCTGTGTGTATATTTTCTTTTTGCTAGATATTTTGTATTTTTCTAAGTGCAGATATTAGCTTGTAGAAACTGAGAATGATACAATTTATTCTTGTCTAGTAAAAATGCAAGTGAAATATAAATAACCAAACAGTGCATATAAACCAAACAGTACAATCAAAATACAGCAAAAACAGATCTTAGACATAGTGAAAATTTACTGGTTGCCAGAGGGAACTGGGGAGAGATAAGGAACAGTGGAAGGAAAGGGGTTAGGCATTGACACAGGAGGTTTGGTGGATGGTGAAAGAAGCATGTGCACATATACAGGAGTAAAAATGTAACCTCAAACTTACATAGCCATACAAAGGAC
This sequence comes from Galemys pyrenaicus, assembly GCA_019455555.1. Taxonomy (NCBI): domain Eukaryota; kingdom Metazoa; phylum Chordata; class Mammalia; order Eulipotyphla; family Talpidae; genus Galemys; species Galemys pyrenaicus. The sequence continues at coordinate 775,628 of JAGFMF010011428.1, read as the reverse complement.
TTACAAATTTAAAAGAAAAAAAAAGTGTTGCAAGTAAAGTTTATCTGATAAAAAAGAGAATCTGAAAGGTTGGTACTGGGTTGTTTGTTAAAATGACAGCCAGTTCCATATTTATTCTAGTTACCTAATTTCATAATTCTTACATGCCAATATGTACAGTCTCTTAAAATTCTATTTGATCAAACTTTTCTTTCATGATACTTCCCTCGTTAAAGAGTGAAATAAATCTTTGATACAGTCTCACCTAATATTTGCAGGAAAGTCATGTGTTTAACTTTCTGAAAATTACACCTCTATATTATATTTCCTTTCTATGGCTGGACTGGGCAGCCCTGTCTGATATTAATTATGGATCCAAAGTAAGTTGATGACATTTTTTCAGAACTCACAGGAGAGTGCATATCTTATCTCATCACCAGCTAGATCTATATTGGTTTTAGTTATTTAATCAAAGAACTACACATTTTTATTCCTATAAAATAACTTTAAAGGGGGTATCGCTGGATTTCAACATAGGTCTTGCATTATGATACTATGAATTTGTCAGTATATTCTATTTATAAAAGATGAAGATCTCCTTTAAGATTGAGCTCTCTGACTATTTTTTAAATTGTTTAAGACATAAATTTCTAGCTTTTGGAACACTTACTCATATACATGTGGTAATTCTAAATTTCCACCCCCTTGCCACCTCTTTCACCTGCATACAGAGGAAGGAATCTGTCTTGCCTGGAAAAATAATGTAAATTCAATTACATTTTTAAATGCTGAGAGACAAGGGAGTGGGAAAACAGATGGCTGCAAAAAATTCTGAGAAAGGGGAAGAAGAGAAGTCTTTCAAAGGTTTTTGAGAAGAAAGCATATGAGGGTTATAGACTGAAAAGGGAATGGAATTTTAATGGAAATTAAAATTCAGTGAGCAATGTGTTGAAACTCTTTTAATGCACTTTCAGTTATTTGGGTATAAAATGGGATTACTGTGAAATTATTTATTATTAAGTATGGTTTGCCATCTGAACCATATTCTTTGAATAAAAAAGTACTTTTAAACTACTAACAATATTCTCTATGTCTGTTAGCTCATATTTCTATTAACTCAGTATTTATTGAGAGCTGATCATGTGTTAAACTCCTATGTGCTACATAGAGAGCCTGACCTTAGAAAACTTAAATTCTCGTTGGGGGTGGGAGGGAGTTGAGAAATTAAACAAAAGAATAATAAAGATAGCATGGGTTTCTATATCAAATGGAAATGAGGGTTTGAAGCTGTGAAGTCAGCTAAGAAGTCTGGAGAAGGATGGAGATGCTATTTTGCAAAGAAGGGTGAAGTAAGGCTGGTACTTAGGATATAGTATATTTAGTTCAAGTCATGCAGAGAGTTTATCAGATTGAGTAGATCAATCCAAAAAAAGATAATATTACTAAAAAGTGTCATATATCTGGACCCTTGGTGAATCTGCAGTATTTTGCATCCTGCAGAAACTAGTGCTGATATTAAATTTTTAAAGTAGAATTGTAGAATGCAATAACATTTTGAGCGTGATCTTGATTTAGATATGAGAGAATTACAGTGAACCCTCCCTCAAAGTATTTTCTATTTAGTGTAAGAGAATTTATATGACATTTCCCTAGTCAAGATTTGTAACACTTTCATGGAATTCTTGTTAGAAGATGTTTGCTCATCAGTGAAATGGAATGTGAAACAACTCTCTTTTATCAGTTTAAAGGTCCTTTGTCAAGAGAGGATAATTTTCCCATCAATTCTATTTAAAGGGAAAGAAATATAACTTACTTTCAAGGTCATTAAAATGGTTAGAAAAGTTAGATTATATAAATAAAAATTTAATATGTTAAAGTAACTAGTGGCAAGAAAGACAGCTATTTTTTCAATAAGTATTATATTGATGTGCTTTATTAATTTTTTTGTGAACAAAATGTAAATGTCATGGATAAGTGATAGCTTTAATGATGTTTTCCAGATTTGTGCTCCATGTTATCATGGCTTCTTAACAAAGATGTTAAATCATTAGGAGTCATATTTCATGATAATTAACTGCAAATCTGGTAATATTACCACTTTTCATTTGGCATGAAATGATGAGGGAGAGACACAAGGTTTATTGGAGATACATGGCAAAGGACAGAGTGACTTAATGTATGTATATAAATCTTATAAAACTACCTATTGGACAGCATTTTATGATGGACATAAATTTTCATTCCCTCTCCACTATGATAGACAGTGAGGTCTGCAATAGAAGCAGAAAGCTGAAATAGAAAGTCACCCCAGAGAATAGAAGGGTCTCATGTATTCCTTTCTATCTTTTGCTCTTTCTCTTTTACAGATGCTAAGCAGTTCTTTGTTCTTGCCTGAGTTTGAACAATTAAAGTATATACTCATTAATTCTGTCTTATTAAGTGTGCTTTATTTTAAAATATGCAATGATGCTTTTATAATTAAAGAGCTATTAGCATTTGCCATTTTAAACTACTATTCTTCTGTCTGTATTTCTTAGAGCTCTTTGAAATGTGCAACAGCTCATTCAAGATTTCATTTTTGGGAAATGAAAGATCAGGCGCACAATGAGCTGTAAATATTTTCATCCCGATATGCAGTTAAAATATAGAGAGAGTGGTTTGGGTGGAAAGGGACACTTTTCATGGGATTGGGTGGCATGCTTCAATATTCCATTTTGTTTATTAATTTTTGTCTTGAATTATTTTTTTGTTGTTGCAAATTACTGAAATTCAACCCACAGTAGCTTAAGAAGTGTAACTATTATGGTTCGTGTAATTTCAATTACAAATTTTCAAATTTAAGGATATCTTACAAAACTGGCAAGAACAAATTGCCTGAACATAACCATCTATATCAGTCTACCCAATCTCAGTTTTGCATTCCTTAGTGTTGGTTTAATATTTAGGTAAACCTTTCTACATTGTAGGCAGAAGAACTCTTCAACACGGGAACTAATTCTGAATTACAGAGAATGAATATGAAACGGCAGTAGAAAAGTTCCCTGAAATATATGATCCTGTTCAGTCAAGTGACATAGATCCATCACTTGACGTTATTCATTTATTCTTAACTAATTATCTTAAAAAGTTGGCCCCACCTTTATACTTACAGTGGTAAAAAGATATTCTTTAAATCCTAGTTTTTAGGAATTTTATATAATCAGGTAAGAGAACAATAACTTTAAAAAACAGAAGTAACACAATAAGATAATGTATTCAAGATCAAAGACTCTGGGGAGAAGATCTTCTTGTTCTGCTTGTTAGAATCAGGGAACTCTTCAAAGAAGCAGCTCAGAGCTGTGCTTGACTTCCACTAGCTAAAAACTACTTTGAGGCATGAGAACATGGTGCAAGCAAAGACTGGAACACTTCCCACTTCTGTAACAATCACAGAGAGCAAGGGGAGTGGCAGGAGAAGGAGCTCAAGAGGTTATTGTAGGCAGAATCTGAAAAGTTCTTATTTGGATTAAATAGAGCTTTGTTATTTTTCCTATCAGATTGGAGCTATTGATCAGAGGAATAATACATATCAAAATGTTTGCTAAAAAAATCACTCTTGTTAACAAGTCAAAGTTTGAAAGATTTTGAAACAAGAGGCAATGTAGCTACTAAGTATCATAAACTCAGTCTCAGAGGATTTTCTTACTCATTCACTCATTACCTCCTTTTCTTGCTCAACAGATATTCATTAAAACTTTGCTATAAACTGGATACTGTGTGAGACAAAGTAGACAACAAAAATGGATAGAAATAAAGGACATGAAAGGAATTTAGCAAAGAGTAACTTATTTGATGCTAAATAGCTTTAAGGAAACGTCTTGTAGTTTTCCACTCAGAGCTTTTGGGTGGAAGGTGACAGCATTCCCTGGGTCAAGTATTGGTCTGTATCTGTTTACTTATATATAACGTGACAACAATAACAAGAACCCAGAGTCACAGGACTGCTATGAGATGAGATGGAATAATACAAATGTGAAAATATTTTATTTTATGTGATATTTTCAATAATGTAACATATTTTCAAATAATCTTCCTGGGAGGAGGGAGAAGGAACAAAATGGGTGGAAAGAGTACAAGGGACTATGGTGATGGGACACTGGTGAATTGGTGATGGGAATTTCATGGGGACTACACCTGACAGGAGAAAGTACACACTGTACAAAATGAAAAATAATGTAAAATATATATAAAATTTAAAAAATCTCCCTGGTTGCTTTTGATTCTCCTAGGCTGTTTCTCCTCACAAGACATATCCATTGGATAGAATAAATTAAACCGGAAGTCTTTTCTATTTAGCTTAACTAAACATTATTTATCTGGGAATGTCAGCTTTTACAAGCCTTATTTTCTATAATCTGGTTTTGTTTTCATTATGCAGGGTGTTGGCAGGGGGTAAAAACCAGTTTAGATTTTCATAAAATTGTCCATTGCCTATCTGGAGGAGAATGATTTTGTTTAAAGCTGATTCATTGAGATTTCATAAGGGACGCTACTGTATAGGTACAATAACTGTTTAGCAAGTTTCTTTATAAGACACTCAGGATTATGGATCCATAATTTGCATTCATTGCAAACATTGTAACAACTTCCTTTGAGCCATTAAAACCAAGGTATTGAAAGGCTGTTAAGGACTTCACAAAGCAGTGAAATCACAACAGCTTCATTTATTGGATAAGGAACCAACAAGATACTGCCAGTATTCCATACCCAGGTCTCATCTGCTCAGTTGTCACATTAAACTTTTCCAGCTTCACTGTGCAAAAGGGGCTGTGATTTGATTAGAGACTCAGAAAACATATTGCAATATGGCCATCCATTCATTCACTCATTCATTTCAATTCTTAGGTGCTAGGCAGATGCTAAAGAACATAATAGGTTATCCTGACAGAGTATAATTGGAGAGACAGATACATAAAATGTATTTGCAATAAAATGAAAAGGTGAAATGATAGGTTGAATGCACAGTATTTTGGAAATAGGATGAGAAGAAATTTGCTTAGAAGAAAAAGAGGACATTCTAGGCAGCATAATTAATAAGTGAGCATTGTATTACATATTAAGTTGTGAGTTCATCTCTGGGGAGTCACTAATAACCAGCAAATTCCATCAGCTAATGTTTGCACTTTCATCTCTAGGATCTCAGATTGAAAGGCAATTTAAGCTAAATGTTTAGTTGCTCCATAAAATATCTGATGTGAAAAACCCATCCAAACCCCATAGACATGGCAGATGTAAAGTAAGCTCCAACTCCAATGACAGCAAAATGGAGAATGGAGTAGCAGCTGGCTGACCTTTAGTAGTTATAATGACCTTTTAGTATTTATAAAGCCTAAAGGTGTTGCTCACATACATAAACCACCTAGTATAGCACCTGGCACATACTGCAATATAGCACAAACCACCTAGTACAGCACCTGGAACATATTAGGCTCACAATAAACAGATGATATTATCCATTAATGGATTAATAGTTTGGCAAAATAAACTGGTGAATAATTAATCACACCCCAAATTGTTATCAAGTAATTGTATCCTGTTCTATCTCTAAACACAATTTTCACCTCTTCCTATTTACACTGATAATATAGATTAATTTAAACAAATTTTTAAAAATTCAAATGTATTTAAATAATTCATCATCCCCTCTTTTGCAGGTGCATAGGAAATGAAATATTGTTGATACTAAGGAAATGCTAACAATTTCATGACCAAAAAAGGGGAAATATTTTGTGGAGAATGGAGCATATGTGGTCTATATCAAAAATTAATTTCTAGTCTCCAATGTATATAATACATAAATCATCTTTATTTCCAAAAATAATAGCATAATGGGACATCTATGAATTTAACAGTATCAGTTTTATGACTACTGCTACTAATTACTACATTATGATTACAGTAAAACTATCTTTGTGTTATTAGGCAAAAGAATCATGTAAAGGTAAAATATCATGCCTGTGATTTTATAAAATGTATCAGGTTGCCTAGTTCTAAATAATTTTTCTCTTGACTTTTTTTCATATTTTAAAAGAAATATTTGAGGTTATATATATATAATCTATATAAGAAATTCCAACTTTGATCCATTTAAATTGTATGACCTTAACCAAGCTAATTAAAATCTATGCTCTATCAAATTGGGATGATATCAGTACCCACCTATTGCAGTTATTATAAGAATAAAATGATTATTAATATGGGCAAAGGTCCAACCACATGGCCCACTGCAGGTAGTTAATAAATATTTGTTACACATATCCTCTTCTTTGGATTATCATTCACCTAATAATAGTTTTTGTAATGTGTTTAGATTAATGAACAAAACCAACCTTTACACTTCTAATTTGAAGTATGTGAAAATCAAATACAAAATGAAAAGAATGAGGCTCAGTCAAAACTCTGGCATCTAATTCCTGGTGAAAATAGTAGCTGCTTTATACCCCTGGACAAAATGCTTAACCCAAATGCCTTTAGCAATGATTATAATTATAAAACATTATCTCATTATTATGAAGTACATCAAGTAGATAACTGAAATAATGGGTATTAAGAGTTTTACTCACAGCTTATGTCACTTTACATTGTTTTACTATCTTTTCTTTGTTTTAATGCTTTGAACAATCTATATTTTTCTGATATTTCTTACTAATTTTAATATGAGACTTTATTTTGTTTATGGATTTTGATTTCTTAAAATCATTGGCAGAGTTGGAAGGAAACATTATCTAATGAGATGAGGATCCATCCAGATGCCAACATTTCCTACTCTCAGGTTATGGTATTAAAGGAAAAGCTTTGAGTGTTTCTTCCATTGAATATCATATTAGCTATGAGTTGTCATATGTCATTTGTTCATTAAATTACTTTTATCCTTATTTTTGAGGTATTTTGTTAAAAATGGTTCTTGAAGCTTATCAACTCATACTCTGCATCTATTGCTATAATCATTTGATTTTTTATTGAACATTATGTGATATATATACATATATGTATAAACAACGCTATGTTCTCTACTTATTTATAACTTAGGTATAGAGGTATAGTTATGTCTGTTTTACCAGTGATGAAAATGACATGTGGTTTAATGTGCCTAAGCTCATACAGCCAGTAGTTGAGTTATTAACCCACTCTCCAGCCACTATCTACATATATTTACAGTTCTATATTGACATTTATTTATTTCAAAGTGCTAACACAACTCATTTCCTTTAGTCAGTCAGAAAACCCATTGGGCCAACTATAAGTAAATTCCTTAGACAGCAAACTTTTGTCAGGAGAATTACAGGGCTAAAAACTATCAATTCCTGGGGCCTCCCTGGTGGCGCAGTGGGTTAAGCAACACACTATGAAGCAAACCGCAGCCACTGCAGCACGAGTTCGAGCCCTGCTGCCGGCCAGAGAGGGGACCCACATGACGCGGCAGACCTCTCCTGCTGTGCCCGCTGCTCCCCTCAGCAGTGTACTTCTGTTGATCTGCCTGTTCTGCTCCCCGCTCTCTGTGGTGAATCCTCTCACCTCCCCACACCTCTGGCCTGTACCCTAGCTCTTGTATGCATAAATGAATAAATCTTTAAAAAAAAAAAACTATCAATTCCTAATCAGATGATCTGGTTAGAAACACAGTTTAAGAGTGTGGTTGGTTATATTCTGGTCACATTACATATCCTCCAGGTTAGCACAGCAATGTACTAGGAGGGACTAGTGGTTTCTCAAATAGGAAAAAGAGATCCCAAGATGTGCATCCAACTCTCTCAGCATTATGGATGTTTCTTGAGAAGCATTTACTCATTTATTGAATAAACTAGATACTTTGTTATGTAGCATTCCATCCATTTAATTTAAATGTATCTAATCTTTCCATCCAGAATTACTTAATTACATTCCAAAGGTGTTATTTAAAATGTTTCCTTGCTTATTGTATTTTCCTTAAATGTGTAATTTTTAAATCAGAGGATTAATCAGTTTCAGGTTATAATATTAATTTTCTTATTTGGTGAAAATCTCGTAAGTTAAGGTTTATTCTTCAATAGGCATATATGAGGTCCTTTTCTCTCTTTTAAGATGTTGACAATTTTTGATAACTTTAATATTTATTTTATTTTCTTTAATTTAATGCTTTGATCCATCTATATTTTTTCAGTTTTTACTAATTTTAATGTGAGCTATTTTCATTTTTCTTATAGATTTGTTTATGTATCTTGAGATGGAGGATCTATGATATGATCAGAGTATAGTTGTTATATGGCACAGAGGAAACATGGATACCAAGGCTATCAAGGGTTGAGGGAAGATGGGAACACGAGGAACTGAGGTGATGTGCACTGGTGAGATGGTGATGGGGAATCCATGGGGATTACAATTAATGGCAAGTATATGTAAATTTTAAAATATTTTAATAAAAAAATAAAAAAAAAAGAAGTTTGTTTAATACACCAGTGCTGACTCAGGAGATTTGTATCTCAAAGCTGAGTCCCTTTGTAAGAATTCAGGAGCTTAACACACTTACAGTTTCTACAGGGTTCCGGGTGGGTTTCCATTGGCAGCTATATATGACAGATATGACATGGCTACATATCAAAGGTAAGTCATATAGTTGTATACCAAGGACTAAACGGTTAGTAGTCATAGGACCCCTCAGGTCCATTCTGCCTCATGGCCATATATGGTCTGTCAGGGTCTAAATTGCATACTAGGGACTGAGCAAAAGGTTGTTAATAAGAGTCCTACGCTGCTTAACTCTGGTGACCGTGCTTCATAGTCACTCCTGTCCCTTGTAATGTAGTCCTCAGGACTTCTGGTCCTACAGCCTCACCTTTGGGTTCTAGGATTTCTAGGATTTCACAATGCTATTTAGTCTATGGAGAGTTGCTAATTGGTCTTCTTGTGAGGGTAACTGATGTTGTAAATAAACTATGGTGTCATTTTGATGATGTTATTTCCATAAAATAATCCATATATTTATTTTTCTAGGTACTTTTCTGAGAGAGGTACCTAGTAGACATTACTGATTCATAAAAACAAGCTTTTAAAATTTACTAAAGTCATTCTCTGTTTTTTAGAGGTGGCTGAAATAAAAACCTCTTCCTTGACAGCTCCCATTATCTCTGAGCTGCAGCCTTTAAAATTCTAGAAATTCAAGATTAGGCCACTAAGGAATTTGAAATTTGCTTACATGATCATAAATTTGTTGTGGTGGGGAGGGGATTACACATAAATTGTAAAAAATTTCATTAGCTATTTGAAAACTTCTACCACATAGTAATTATATCTTCAAATAACTAATACTAAAAAGAAAGACTACACGATATTCTGATCATAAAACTATGTGGAAATTAAGAAGAAATTGCACACCAAATTCCTGAAACTTTCTGCTCTGGACACCTGAATTAACTTCTGAATTTCATTGTCTCTATTTTCTCATCTACTCTCTGTGGAGGAAATTCTGTAGAAATTAAAGATAATATTCTTAACAAATTAAACATGATATTACAGAGAAGAAGACTGCACATGAAAATAAGAGAGAAGTGTGCAAGTGAAGAGGTGGTGGAAGATAGAAATTTGCCTGAAGAAACAAAGGAACCTTACATTTTAATTTATAAGTTTCTTATCTGATCAACCTAATAGTCTTTCAGTGAACTGAATGATTGGTATAATTTATCTTGCCCTTAGCACACATACTGATGCTGTTTATGTAACATATTTATCACCAAAAGAACACAATTGGTATCAGTGAGAACACTTTTGCTTAAAGTAACAGTTCAAGTCAGCTAATTTAAACATTATACAGAATTTATTTGCTTATAAAGCAGAACATACTGAGACGGTGCTGCTTTGATAATTGCCATAATTCCTTTCTGCCTCAGTCAGTTTTATTTGTCCTTAAAACCCCTCACCCATCACAGTTGCAAGATGCTGTCAATAGTTTCTGGCATCTTAAGAGGGCACTATACTAACTAATGAAAAAAGTAAATCTTCTTCTCTTTAAACAGCAAGAAATCCTTTCCCTCAGGTAGCTAACTTACTTCTTTGATGTCTCATTGGGAAGAACTGGATCAAAAACCTACCCCCAATCCATTTACCAGCAAAATGAATGTGATCTTTCTGATTAGAAGTTGATTAATAAGGTTTTCAGCTTGAGTAATGTAGAGGATGGGAGAACACACAGATTTTTGATGGACCAGAGGAAAAACTGAGTATCTGTTAAGTAGTTTCCTATAATCTGGACTGCTGGGTCTCAACCTTCAATTTTAGAATTGTCTATGGTCTTCTTAAAATGCAGCTTTTCATGTACAAGATCTAAGCTACAGCCTGATATTCTGCATTACTAACAAGCTCTTGCTAGTTATGTGATCTTGAATGTGTTAGTTAAATTCTTTATATCTCAGATAAAGGAAAGAAGGAAGACATTAAGGAAGAGAGGGAGGGAGAGACTAAGGGAGGAATGGAGGGGAGTGAGGAGGAATCCAGACCTAAAAGAGTGACTCTCTGAAGCAGTGGGATTTCTGTTCACTTTTTTAATTTGTCAAGGTCATTCTACAGTGATAAATGAGAGAACTGGGCAGAAATAATCAGAATGGTGTTTAATAAGTACACTTGGGGAGAAAAAACAAATAAACTGTATCAATAAAAGGCCGGGAATGGTGACAAATGTATATGTATGACAGAATTAAAGGCCTCAGGGTCCTACTGATAGCAAGCTATATTGAAATACTGCAGTGATGTGATAGTTATAAACCTTATCCTGCCTTTGGGATGCCTAACAATGCATATATTATGTTCTGGGCTACAGAGTTCTGAAGGATAAAAATATTAGCCCATGCACTGTACCCAGAAGTGAGCTGTAGCAGGTTCAGGCACAGGTCTTAAGACTGAAGAATGAAAAACTTTGATTCTAAAAGATTAAAAGTCATATCTTATCCAACCTCAGGACAGGATATCTCCTTACTTGAAGTGAGGAAAATTGGCTCTTTGCCATTTTAACGGGCCAGATGGATAACGTAAACAGGTTTAAGTAGCAGAATAGGGATGTTAAAAGACCTTGGCAGGAACCCTGAGTCTAGATTCCTTTCAGTTTTGTTTTGTTTTTTGTTTTTTTTGACTAGTCCCATTTTTTTTGGACACTTTGCTAAACTCCTCCAAGCCTCAAATTCCTTATGTATAAAATGTGGAAAACAACACCTTTATTGCTTAGCAAATGTTAGAGACAAAAAGAAAATATGCTTGGTCAGAGTAAGTGCTGAATAAATGTGAGATGATGTTATAATAATTAAAGATAAAAGATTTGAATTAGAAAGTGATTCCTATGCTGCCATCTGGCAGGTGTCCTTTAAGTGCTACGCAAATGATAGTTTGATGGTCAGTGCACACCTGACCTGGTTATCCATCTTCTCTCCTACTGCCCCCTCCCCAACACCTACTACTAGTGATAACAAGTGTGTCATTAACTCTCGAGTGGGGGAGTGGTGTTCTGATCATTCTCTTTATTCCTGGCCTCTCCAATCCAATTAGCTCTTCCATCTCCATATTGCTTCTGAAGAGATAAAGGTGGTTGGGCTTCTTTCACAATGGAATTGTGACATTTAGTACAACATACCCCATGACCTTAATTAGACATGAAATTCATCCAACTTAAACAGTAATGATTATTCTGAAACACTTGCTATAGGAGTGCTTACCTTGGATCTTGCTCTGTGTGTGTCTCAGTGTTTTACAGGTTTTTTTTTTTTTTTCCCTAAATGTAAAATGGTTTCACAGTGTGACCCATTTTCTACTGGAATTTGGATATGTGACATTTCTGCGCTCAAAGTGCACTAATAAAACCCAGAAGCATCTATGCGTAGATTGGAGTCAGATTCTATGTATGATAATGAAGGAGGTTTAGGTTTTTATCTAAAAGCAGAAATAAGTAGTTAGTGGAAGCTTTCTTCCTTAAAGGAAAGAGCTTTGAGATACTTTAATATATTTTCTTCTGTGCTGTTAATGGCTTGCTTTTGGGTCTTCCTGAAGAGTGTAGAAAACCTCTAAATGGCCCTTGGAGACACACATGAACAGAAAGGTCATGGCATTTTGAACCCTCTTTGCTGCCTTCCTTGCAATTAACCAGATGACCTTTGAAGAGGCATTTCCTAGAACACCTGGGATTCACAGGAAAGCCAGGTTGCTGAGCCTGGCTATCCCTTCAGGTGCCCTGACTGCTAAAATGGACTCTCAGTTATCCCTAGCTTCAGAAGCTAGGACTTTAGTCTGATTTCAAAGAATAGAAATTCCAGTACCAAAGTACAATTTATTGAAAATGATTCCAGAAAAATTAATAATGTAAACTAGTCTGTGAGAATATAAACCAATATATTTTTAAAATTATAGAACTTGAAAAATCTAATGGTCAGACATTAAAATTTAGTAAACATAGCATAACAATATTTCTGTAGGGATTATTTCTTTGAATTCCTGAGAACATTCTTAGATTGGGGTGGTTTAGAAATAGTACTACCATAAGCAAAATTAATGATAATGATGAAGATGTTAATAGTACAGTAACATTACTGAGCATGTGCTAAGAGCCTTACAGGCATTATCTCATTTAATCTCATTTAATTGAGTGTGAAAATCCTAAAAAATTCTAGGCTAAGTTTCAACATTAATACAATAAAATTTTCATGACACTTAAATTAAGGACCCAGGCACAATTTTGCAGCCTTGAGGGGAGACCTTGCGTGTTTCTTTTTAAGGTGCCACACAGTTGCTAGCATAGAAAAGTCTCCACAACGGTTTGCTGAGTGAAGTAGGCAAGGATGGCAAGATTCAAAGTCCAGAAACTAATGTAGTTTAATAAAATATTTGTGTTACCACATCATTAAAAATAATTACTACATTATTTTCAAATTGTTTGTGATGAATATTACAATCAAAAAGTGATAAAACTTTATTTCCCCAAACAAAGCTATCTTGCAGAAATGTAAAAAGATGCTTGGATAAGAATATTTATTACAAGCACTGGTTGAGATAGCAAACATAAAACAGATACATTTAAATGTATATTTTGAGAAAGATAAAAGGAAACAAAGATGGGAGACTTTATTTTTCAGATTATATAATTTAAGAATTAAATGCTAGGATGATAGTCAATACATTTCATATATTCATTCTATGGACACTCAAGTTAAGTATTGGAGATTATATAATTTTTAATATTTTCCCTTCTGTGTTTTTCAAATCACAAATCCTTCTAGAAAAAAAAAAAAAGTTCTTATTTTTATCACAGAAACCAGAGGATCAAAATTGTTTGGATGGAAGATGGGTTGATGTGTCTTCAAGGAAGGTATCTGACACACTAGCATTTACCATCTCTTCTTCCATCACAGAGAGTTTTATCAGTAGGATATTTAGCACAACTAATTTCATTGGTCTTTATTAGGTTTAAAATTCAGTTAGGTTAAATAGCAATATTATTCCAAAACACTCTTAGAAGAGCACTTTTTCCTGCACCGTGATTTTACATATGCCCTAGTTTTTGTCAATATTTCCTAAAAGTTAAATGGTTGTCCAGGATATCCTGGACATATGCTGGTCACTATATATTCTGAGCACTTGAAATGGATTTAGAAACTAAACAATAGCTATACTTAAATAGGGTTTGTTTCCTTCCCTAATAGTGGAAGGACTTTAAGGTATTTTTATTCATGCTTGGCTGGGAATTCAGGGTGCTTTATTGCTCAGAGATAGGTCTGTCATACCTGGTTAAATACAAGTCACCTGTGTAAAGCATACATTGTGACATAAAATTCACTCTTGCCTTTGGTATCTTCTCCACATGAACCCAATTCAGGGCAAGGGCTTCTCCAATCTACCTTGCAAGTTTGTGCTTGTTTTCACATAGACCTTATTGCCCTGTAAGGAATGATGAGCTTGTTTGTTTGTTTCTCTCAAAAGAGGGCATATATTACCATTAAACTACTTGAATTTTGACCTAGGGTTTTTAAGTTTAGTAAATTTGATGCCCACTTGATCAACTACTATATATGTGTATTGGTTGCATAACAGGACTTGCTAGATGCAATGGACATCCATTATTTTCAATCAGAGGAATCCTCTCAAATGTAAATCAATTTTAATATCAGTCTCCCCTATTCTTAAAAATATTCAAAGGGTTATCCACTGCTTTTAGGATGAAAACCATGGCAACAAGATAAATATTTGTAAATCTGAATTTCTCAACACTGATTCTATAGGAGAATCATCTGGAAAATCAGGTTTTAGTTTTTGTTTTTTCTATAAAAATGACATCATGGTCACATCCTATTCCAATTAAATAAAAGTATCTAGGGGATGGATCTAGGATCTACTCTTTTATAAGCTCCCTTTGGAATCTTATATGTGTATGTATATGTGTAGCCTGTGGCTTCCTACTGGACCCTTATTATTTAAGCCTCCTTGGCTATTTCAATTCTTGGAAAAGCTCATACTTCTGGCCTCAAATATTTGTCCCAAAAAACTTAGAATAAGTCTCACCTAATCCTATCTCAACCCCATCAGCCTACTTGCATTCTCATCTCTCAATTCCAATGTCTCTTCCTCAAGTAATATTTAAACTTTCCCCAACTTCCCAGAATAGGGCAGAGTCCCTGCTTAAAGTTCAACACCCACAATTTTTCTTTTGTTTGAATTATCACGTTTCCTTTTTTTTTTAAGAATTTTTTATTTATTTATGCATACAAGATCTGGGGTACAGGCCAGAGGTGCAAGCGGTGAGAGGATTCACCAGAGACAGAGAGGCTAGTAGAACAAACAGATCGACTGAAATATACTGCTGAGGGGAGCAGGGGGCAAGACAGGAGAGTTCTGTTACACCATGTGGGTCACCTCCTGGCTGGGGATCAAACTGGTGTTGCAGTGACTGAGGAGAGCATCACAGTGCTGCAACTCAACTTGCACAAGGAAGGCCCTGAATTATCACTTTTCAATGAAATGTTTTTATTTCTGGAATTATTTGATTAATGATCATCTCCCTCAGGAGATAATGAATTCAATGTCCGCTTTTATCATTCTATTTCAGCACACAAGAGAATCTATTATATAGCAGAGGTTCAATACATAATGACTGACTCACTGTTTGAATGAATGAATGAATAAATGAATGAGTGGAATCCATTCATTCCTCCTTGAATCACAATTTCAGAGAAATGTGAATAGGAGTTAGACTATCTGGGTGTTTCCTATAAGAGCACAAGCATTAACAGGCTCACTGCTAGCATACCATTTACATGAGTGGAATATGTGTAGAGAAATGGAAGTGATGTGAAAAACAGAATACCTAACATTGTCTTACCTAGAACAAAGACTAACACCAAAGTCGTTTAGGAGAAGGAAAGGAGCTGATACATCTAAAGATCTGAAGGACAACAAAGTCCCAGTGCAGTTGGTCAAACAGCTACTGGAGTCTACATATAATAGGTTCAAAACATACCTTCATTCAGGCCAGATTCTTTCTTCCAAAAAAAATGAGACTTGAATTTGCAACTGAGTTTTTACCCTAATATAAATAGATTTTGTTGACTATGTTAGAGTCTTATCCCTGTTTCCAGACAAAGATAATAGCAAAAATGCTTCTCACTTTCCCAGCCCACCTTAGCTTTTCAGATGATAAACTCCTTTTCCTATGTCTCTTTCATCTTACTAAAATGAGACAAGTCTGCTTCAAATCCTTAGAACTGTTTTAGCTCACTTCACTGTTAATAGAAGGTGAAAGACCAAGTAGTCATCATTACAATAAAAGCTAGTATTTATTTAATGCTTTCTGTGCTAACCAACCACGGTGATAAGTACTTGGCATACATTATCTTCAATCCTTATAACTTAGCGAGGTACATATTAGTATTTACACTTCAAAAATAAAGAAAACAAAGCTCAGAATAATTAATGAATTGTCCACTATTGTAGCTATTACAACAGTGGGGGTGGTAGAATTGGAACATACTTTTTTGTCAGAGGACTCTAAGATCTGAATTCTACCATCAGCTATGACACACTGTTTCTGCAAATACAACAGCCAATTGTCAGAGCTAACAATACTCTGCAGATATCCTGAGTAGCAGAGGAGAAAACAAACACTTAGCTACTCATATGGACCCTTCCCTGACTAGGCTTTCAGGAGTATTACCTTTCCCTCATCCTGAAATATTTGATGCCTAGTTAGCAGTTGTTTTATAAAGACCATATCTCACCTTCTTTATTGGCTTTCCTATCCTTTTCAATGCATTCTGGAGAGGTGTTAGCTTGGTAAGGAATTTTAGCTTTTCAAATATCTTGGAATAGATTTCCTGCAACAGATTTCAAGGCCAAGAGAACAGCTTAAACAACTGTATAGCTTCCCAGCAAAAGTGCTGTGACAAACTCAGGCTAACTAGGAGCAAGAATAGAGGGAGTAAAAGGAATGCAACTTTGGCTGGGAAGCTTGGTTGGCAACTGAAAACACTATTCCATATAAAATGTACTTTATTTGTTAAGTACATTTTACAAATTAGCTTACTCCTCAAATTGAAAAAAAAAATTGACTAGAAGATAATTGATCACTATAGTCTGGAAATGATTGATTCCACTTTCTAAGTTGCAAACTGCATCCAGAAATTATTTGTTCATTTATGCCTTCAGGATCTAAAGTTCCCACCATTCACAAAGAAAATATAAACCGTATGTAGATACAGTGCTGAAAAGAAACAAAACTGCAGCCTCTTAACAATGATCTTGGTGTCAGACATGCTTTTGTCTATGCTAAATGCTTTGTAAAAGCATTATTATAAATAGCAAAAAAAGAAAATCCTGAGAAACAATTCACTTTTAATTGACTTAGAACAAGGGGCATTGATCATATAAATTAATTTTCCTATGTGTACCTTTTGAAAGACTTCTGAGGAAATAGTCTTTTATAAAATACAACTCAAATATAACTAGATAAGCTTAATATTCTCTTTGATATATATCAGGAAATGGGAGAAAAGGACTTTTGGAAATTTTCCAGTATCTGTGAAAAATATTTTAATGAGTACAAAGAATTATGAAAAGCTAATGCACTGGGACAGCACTAAAACCTCAAAATAGAAATTTATTTTGAACACAGTTTTATACATTCTTAGATAATTTTCAAACTTCCTCTTTTTAACACATTTTTTCCTAATTAACTAATTAGACATTTTAGTAGGTTTAAAGACTACAAAGGTTAAATACTTAATTGTTTAATAGTAACTGTTATAGAAAAATTGTGTGAATAGAGGTTGAGTTCCCCAAATGTTTTTCCCTAAAAATAAATTCTGTGTTACACAATGCTTTATGATACATATTAAGGGTGGGTGCAGTGGGAACAAACCCTAAGACTTTTTGTAGGTGATAATGTAGTACTTCCTTATAACTGTTTCTCTGTTAGTAAGAACCTATTTATTAACCATACTAGAGTACATGGTGTCTTGGTGGAAAAGGCAAAGATCGTACAGCTATTTCTGAATGGACGCATCCATGCTAGACAATTGCTGATTTTAGGGCAGGGATCGACTTGATTGCACTGTAGATAAATAGCAGAGGTTAAGGCATAGGAAACCTCCAGGCTACAGAGAACTATGGTTCATCTACTTTTCACATTCAGTCATTCATCAAGCAACCATTCTTTAAACAAATCTAAATTGAACCCATACTACATAGCAGAAAAAAGCTAGGCACACATATATATTACTCATTTATACAACATCCACTAAAAATTTCTTGAACTCTTAAATGTGCCGGTGAATTTTTACAGATTGGTAAGTAGGGTAACTGTGACTTTTGCCCTCAGAAAGCTTTCCCCTTTTTTTATGGCATTTTGGGGGGGAAAGGAAGAGACATTGGGTCACTTAGGACCCAGATTTTGCAGTGTTTGAATTTTGTATAATTTTGGAGACACTGTTTACCAAAATGAAAATAAAGTTACAAAACAAACCTGTGTGTGAGACTAAAGGTTGTTTAACTTCTGGGGGAATCTGTCTCTGGGTGCTACATGCTAATAATTCCCTTTTTCTCTAGGAAACTTATCTTTCTATAGTTTCTACAACATTTCCCAACCAGTGTGTCACCAGACGCTGGAAATTTACTTCTATGGGAAATTAAAATCATGCATGTTTTCAGGCATATTCTAATAAATTCAATTTCTCCTAAATGAGTTCACAGTTTAAGGTGTGATTATCCCACAGGGGAGCTAGTTGGTGCCAAATAAATATTGAATTAATTAATTAATTCAAGGGGTAAGTGGCATTCTTGTTATCAAGGCAGGAAGTGGAAAAGTGAAGAAAGAGGGAGTTTCAGAGACACCAAATGAAAACAAGAAGTATCAAGAAGACAGATGCATACAAAGTATGAATTGTCTTCCTTACAAATCTCTCTAGGGTTTGCTTGCCTAAGATGACAAAGTTACATCAGTGGCCTAACTAATTAAAATGACAGCTGCTGCGTCAAACACTAAAGGACAGGAAGGTAGCCCTAGAGCATAGGAACAAAGCTCCTCTGGGAAAAAAAAATGAGAAACAGATAATAGTCTGTCTCCTACTTATCTACTCTTGACTATATTCTTATTCCCTTTATAGGCAAACATTATTTATAAGTACTAAGTCATCTTACTTTAAAATCTCCATATTTTTCTACTTTTCAGTTCAAAATAATACATGCATCTCAAGCAGTGACAGGCAGCCATAGAGCAATGAGTAGAGGGAAATGGAGAGAAGAGGGGGAGAGTTGCTGGTAGTTAAAGAAAGGATAAACAGAAGGCCAGAAGAAGGTGAAACAGGGTCCAAGCCAATGGATATCTTTCTCTAGTGTAGAGAGGGAAAGTTTGTTTGAGCCATGTTGCCTGACCAATCTGACTGTGTATGTATAATCAGTCTGCACGGGGAAGAGTCATGGGGAGTTGAAATGCTAAATATCTTTGATGAATCAGATCCTTCTTTCTTGTTGTCTGCTTCCATTAGTACCTAGTTTTTTATTCCAATTTTACTGATAAAATCCAGATTGTTCAAACTGCTAATTTCAAAAAGTAATATCTCACTTTTCCTTCCAAAGACTATAGACACTCTACTCTCCTTTTCCAGTTAGAACCCCTGCCAGTCTTTCTGGCCTTAACAGGGCTCTGGCTTATTTTCTTCAATAGGAAATAGTACAGAGGCAGAAGTAGGCATCCCATTTAGCTAATAATGAGTAGTTCTATGCAACTGAATAAAAAAAAAAGAAGTTGATGAGGACAAGAGTGATAGAAGATAGAGTATCTAAGACATATCACAAGAATTTTTGAAAACTCCCTTAAGGATTTGGGACTTGGCCCTAAGGAATCCCTTGAAAATATCTATTGGGGATCAGTTAAAGCAATACTGAAGAATGTAATTGAGACATGGAAAGTTTATGGTTGTGAGAATGCATTGGGGGTGGGAGGGAATGGAAGTAGGAAGAAATATACTAGATACTTAAAGCTTTCCAGTAGAGAGAAGGTATCTTGCCACTGCCTTTCACCATCTGGTTGGTAAAGATTCCATTTTGGAGTCTGACCAATGTCTAATTACAGCTACCTAGTAGAAGTCCCATTATATTTTCTTTAATTATGTCATTTTTATCTACCTGCATACAGGCAGACCCGCTTGGAATAATCAGTAATGTATGACTAATGGTTAATGTTCAATAAATGTCCATTACCTAGAATTGAAATATTTTAGAAGTAAGCCACCTATATCTGTGACTTATCTAGGTAAAAGTAGTGCAAGATTGTGAGATTATACTGTCTTCAGAATCAAGAGATTTTTTTTTTTTCTTTTTCACTTCCTCTGGTGAGATTAACAAACACAGCTACAAAAGTTTACAACTGAAAATTGAATGTTTTTGTTAGCATTTGCAATTTCAACTTACAGACTTTATTTTTAATTTTATTAATAGATTCTTTAAAAAATTACCCATACTTTCCAATTGTGCCACTATCTGGGCGAACACTATAAATATTTACAAGGAAAGTCTAAAGGTAAAGTCTGAGGTTCTGTAGTATTTTGAAATCTGATAGTGTTGCCTTTCAGAGCTGCCTGTGGTTTCCCTTCATTATGTTCCTTTTCAAAGTCTTTGAACAAGCATGTAACACACTCAGGGAACATTAGCAGATGCTAAAACATTTTATTAGTTGATTTATTAAGCTATTGAGGGTCATTTCTTTTTTAAACAGGGAGAAAACTCCAGACACAACAGAAGTCAGAGAAATCAGAAATCAACCTTTGTAACAATAGTAACTAGTAATGTTTTCTCTCTTTGTTAACATACTAACCTAATTCAAAACAGACCAATGTCTGTTGAAGTACTTATAGCATTTTTTTCAGTGAGAAAAGTTCAGGAAAAACGTGGAACTTGAGAATGATAAAGAAAGAAAAAGGAGTGCAAGAGTCATTGGTGTATTTATGGTAAAGACAAATTGAACTGAGTTAACTGGAATATCCTTGTGATTTTGTCCTCTTTCCTTCTGCTACTAAGAAGAAATTTATTTTTGCACAAAATTAAAGTAATATATTTAAAAATGACTCACACCATAATATCCTTATCTAATTAACTTGATAGCAAAAAACTTAAATCCTGGGCTTCCATGGTGGCGCAGTGGGTTAAGCAACACAGCCACTGAAGCAGACCGCAGCTACTGCAGCACGAGTTCAATCCCAGCTGCTGGCCAGGGAGGGGACCCACATGGTGTGGCAGACCTCTCCTGCTGTGCCCACTGCTCCCCTCAGCAGTGTACTTCTGTTGATCTGCCTGTTCTGCTCCCCGCTCTCTGTGGTGAATCCTCTCACCACACCCCCCCCCCCACACACACACACCTCTGGCCTGTACCCCAGTGCTTGTAAGCATAAATAAATAAATCTTTAAAAAAAAAAAAAAAACCTTAAATCCCAAAAGAGAGCAGTTTGCTGTTTAGGTGGAATAGGGTTAGTAAATCTGTGACCAGGCACAGAGAAGATATCTCCCAAATTCCCTCATCTGAGGGCTAGAAGCTGGTATCCACCCTTTAACATAATCTCCTTTGAAACACATTTTGAGATGCAAATAGTCCTGGGATATCAGATAGTCAGGGCTTAGCATCTCTTCCTTGAAATTCTGTAGCCAACCAGACCAGACAGAATCAACTATATCTACTTTACAGTTTTCCCCATGTTCTGCCATATCGCTAAAAGAACATTACAATCTGTTAATTCATATAAAATTTTTCATTTGCAATTTAAGATGCATAAGATGTTGGTAAATGGATCCCAACCTACCATGAAATCCCACCAAATTGTGAATCATTAAATATGTGATTGAAAGAATTTACAATTTGATTCTTCTTAAAATAATGTCTTATTTTAAACTTATTTTTATTGGAAGAATCAACATCCCTTATTATCAACAAAGCAAAAAAGGCATAATCAGAGAAAATATGAAACAAGACTTTTTTTTAAAGATTTATTTATTTATGCATACAAGCACTGGGGTACAGGCCAGAGGTGTGGGGGCTGAGAGGATTCACCACAGAGAGCGGGGAGCAGAACAGGCAGATCAACAGAAGTACACTGCTGAGGGGAGCAGCAGGCACAGCAGGAGAGGTCTGCCTTGCCATGTGGGTCCCCTCCCTGGCCAGCAGCAGGGATCGAACTCATGCTGCAGAAGCTGCGGTTTGCCTCATAGTGCGTTGCTTAACCCACTGCGCCACCAGGGAGGCCCGAAACAAGACATTTTGCCAAAAACACTGGGCCAAATTTGACCTTGTGATTAAATATATGGGTTTTAAGATGTTTGATCATTTTTTTGGAAAAAACAAATTAGTTGCCTTTATAAGTCTCTGCCAATTAAGAAGTCATGATGGGCAGTTCATGCTGCTCACTAATACTAAAGGAATTGTTGATAATTGTTCTGGATTTCAATGTCTAATTAAAGCTAAGTGGCTAGATTTACATACAATAAACAATAGAAGTGACTTGTATCCCCAGTTTCACAAGCATAATCAACTTCACAATATCATTAAAACTTGCCTGCTAATTATAGCTAATTGTTCCATGCAAATAGAAGCCATTTTATTTAGAAGATAGACTTTCTTCCAAAAGCTTAAGTCCTGCTATACATTTAAAAATCCCAAAATGTTTGAATCAACTTGAAAGAAAAATTGTTCAGGAAAGATTTTAGTTTTTTTCCCAAGTTATTTAAAAATTCAGAACCTCAAAGAGAGCTAACCAGATTTAAATCAGTTACTAACAGTACTTGTTGATAATGTGAAAATGTCCAATTATATATTCATAAAGTTTTTTAAAAATTAAACATATAATATTAGTAGCATTATATCCTAGAGTAGTCATTTCAAAATCATTCTCTAATTAATTTTAGAGGATCATATGCATACTGAAATATTGATCATATTTAATATAGATACCAACCTGGCTTTTTCCAAAATTACTGCTAAATAGTATAAATCCAATGATTGATTATCAACAGTCAAATTAAAAAAAAATGTCTAAAACATATGTGGAACTGTTCAGGCCTTGTTTTGTAAGAAGGCACTCAAGACTCATCTAACAAAAGATTTGCCTCATGAGTCCCCATTTCCCATTTGTCTCTCCTCCTGCTTGTTTTGCAAAAATCTCCTCCTTATATTGTAAAACCAGCAAAGTTTGGCCAGACAAACTGATGGAACAGAAATTAATGTCTTTTGTCAGTTGTGTTTCAGAGCATGGACACAGAATAACATTCACTGAGGTTTAGTTACTTGACTGCCCAACATGAAAACTGCTGTTAAAACTAGCACCCTAACATTTAGTTCAGAGTGAAGCAGAGAGTAAGTATTTCAAAGCAAGGAGTCTGTCAGAGCCAGAAGAGCTCCAGCCTATAGTTCAATCCACAACAAGGAGTCTTTCAACAAAGAAATTTCTGGGATTAGCTACATGACTGGCCATCTAGGAACACATGAAAAAATGACTAATCAAACACTCCCAACTTACATTTTCTACACCTTTCCATGTGTCCCAACTCCTGTAAATATTGTCCATTTCCTGCCACTGGTATATTGATTTGAGTCCTGCTTCCAGTCTGTTTGCTGATCAACTTTACAAAAAGCTTTTTCTTTCTCAAAAGCCAAGTAATAAAGCTACTGGCTTTACTTATGCATTAGGGAGAAGCCTGTATTAGAAAACATAAACTTTATTTAAAATGGATGTGAAAATAACATATTACATATTTTGTTTAGTAGAGAAGCAAACTGTCCCAAAATATGCCTCTTTCACATACTGACTATATGTGAAAGATATATAGAAAGATCTAAGAAGGACAAAAAGATCTGAAACCCTAGTAAAACAATTTTTATAAGAAATATTTATAAGGAAAATCTCCATTACTAAGGATGTCTCTCCATCTCTGTACTAGGAAGTGGAAGATAACCAAATCTCTAGAGAATCTTATTAATAAGACATTGACTTAAATCTACATACCACCAATAACATGTTTCTTTTTGAATAACATGTTTACATTTCTTTCTTAATAAGCTATTATGACCAGCCTTCCCCTTCAACCCAATATTCTTTCTTTAGGTGAAAATGCCATTTAAGAGGGTGGCTTATCCATTTCCCTGGATTACTTAGACTTCCTGGATCTCTCCCATATGTGCAGGAGGTTACATGTATCAAAGTTTGTTTTTTTTCCCTGTTAACCTTTCTTTTATTACAGGGATGTGGCAGTCAATAATGTAGAAGAGTAGAAGGGAAATTATTTTTTCTCTTCTAGAGTTTCAGAATTTTTCTATTTAGATAGATTTAAATTTGGCCAATAAATTTCTAATCATGGAAGCTCATACAACAATCATGTGTTGTATAATCACATTTCACAGCTTCCTTGGTAACAATAGTAAAAAGATTGACTAACACCATACATAGTCCATTGTTCATTATGTACCAGAAACATTGAGACAGTAGAATAGATTTTAAATTAATAAATATTTCTAAATATGACTTGTTTTGTTAAGAAATAATTCATGTCAGAGAGAAAAATGAAGTTTTATACATATAATATATATATTATAGCTTCATTTGATATATAGAAGATATATATATATATATATCTTCATTTGTCTTCATGGTCTTCTGCTTTCATAGTTTTTGGATTTGTATTCCAAAAGAGATGAAACTCTGCAACATATACATTTTTGTCTTTAAAAACAACTAACTTATAATTCCTTGTGAGCACACAAATGATGTGAATTTTACTTTCTAGTAACCAGGCAATAAATGTAAGAGTGTCAAGCAACTATGTTTTATCAGTTGGTCCCAGATCATACTGATTCTCTTATTACAAAAGTAAATAGATAACTGCTCATAAAGCAGCACTTGGAAGTTACCTATTTCACTCTTCCTTCTACCAGCCACCCTCTCTCCCTCATAAAATACTTTGTCTTATTGGAAATTTCCTCCTTATTTATAGAACCAACCTCAGGTAACTACTTAACTTTGACTTGAATCACACTATTGTTCCTCTCTCCCAAAGGCCACTGTTCTGGAATTTTTAGATTTGAAAATAAGGCAAAAAAAAAAAAAAAAAGTGGGGAAGGGAGTCAACACAATATCATATGGAGGAAAAGTCCTACACAAAAATTACATAGGGAAATGCACTTCTTCAGCTCACTGGTTACTATTGATAAACAATCCCAAGTTCTGTGAAGTTAGATGATGCACTGTACATATTTATTCATAAGATTATCATGCAGATAATTTATATTAAGGAGAAGTAATTATTCCAAAAGTTATACTTTATTTCCTTATAGGAAATTAGTTTATATCTAACCTAACAATTATATCTCGTTTCCCTTTATAAATTTGCCCATAAATGTCTAATTCCTCAAATAATCTTTGAGTTGGCTTATCATCTTGCTAGTTCTTATATTAATGAACAAATTGAACAAAATCTTTATTACTTTTACATCTGTAGGTGAATTAAAATTTTAGCATTTTGAAAATTGCAATTGGCACTAATTAATTGTTGTTACACACATCTATTACATGTATTGCTCAATCAAATGGTTTTACTTTTCAGTTATATTATGAAAGTTTCAGAACCATGAACATTTTTGTTTGCTTGTTTGTTTTGTATATTCTAAACACAGTATAGTCCTGGCATTTAATAGGTGCTCAATGAATGCTATTTGTATATTGCTGAATTTAATTTTACGACTATCCTCATAAATCAATTGAGTACAGTCACCTACATTTCACCCCAGATGCTTTTATTTGTCTATACTTAATCTGGCATCTGTGCAACTAAATAGGATTTAATTCATGCTGCTTAGCATAATATGAATAATTATCATGTCTCATCTGGGAGTTCATATATATATATATACATACCCTAAAAAAAGATTCTGCTATGTCGGTCAGTTTTTTAAAGATCTCCCTCCCTCTTTTTCATCATATGTGTGTGTATACATACATATATATATATAATATAAACACCAAAATAATACTACATTTATTTTACAATATGTATTATATGTATATATATATAAAAGATATATATACACCTTCTCTTTCTAGTCAAGAGTAGAAAAATTAACTACAAAAAGGTCAAGTTGCCAAACTGTCATCTACACTATGGTTTCCACAGATTCTCCTGGCATAAAAGCTATTATTTAACAACAAAATCTCAAGTTGCTTTTTAGGTACAAAGCTGCTGAAGATTTATATTTTTTGAGGCTATACTTTTTTTTTGTTTGGGCCAGATGCCAACAATTTATAGTGCTGAATATAT
Source organism: Galemys pyrenaicus (assembly GCA_019455555.1). Lineage (NCBI taxonomy): Eukaryota > Metazoa > Chordata > Mammalia > Eulipotyphla > Talpidae > Galemys > Galemys pyrenaicus. The sequence goes on along the minus strand of JAGFMF010011428.1, from coordinate 749,819 downwards.
GACTAAAAACAAAAAAGAAAAGAAAAACAGACATTGACAGCAGTAACCAAACTAGGTTTCAAATGTTGTTAGGGAATTTCAGTCATTTCAAAATAAATCCAAGTCTGCAATATCCATGTCACTTCACCAAAAATTCCATGGTTAATGAGACTTCAAATAACCTGTTTGATCAGTTTCTCATATCCTCTTACCATAAATAATTCTTAGAAAGGATTTTTGGAGTCCAGACGATGTATTTTATTTTTCAGTTGGTTTAAATTTGTATAAACAGCTAGACAATTTAGGTAATGAGTAAATCATTTTTTCCCAATTTGTTACTGCACAATTTGACCTTAAATATTTTTTATTCTACAACCACTAGAATGCAGATGTAAAACAATATGCATTATAATTCTATAATTCAGACTTGGTCAATAAATTTATCTTGCATACCTCCCACACTAAGTCTCAATGCCCCAGACTATTTACTTCAATAGTATAGCTCAAGGACTCTAGAAGTCAATATCTTTTCAGAAAGTATAGATAAAATCCACAGCTATTCAAAATATTATGGTTTAAAAATGCCATGTCCAAATGCCATCACTTTATACATTTTCAGACACAAATAATTCTAAGAACTTGTGAGGAACTCATTTAAACAGATGAAGAAAATATTAATAAAGGGGAAAGCAGTGATATTTTGTACAATTAAAGTTCTTTGATGCACTTTCTACTGAATTTCCAAATACATCATTTACCATGTATCTATAGTAATAGCTACTTGATACTCAGACAACAATGTTGGTTTCATGATATTAGGTAGACATCAAGGAATTAAGCAAGAAAAAGAGCATTCTTGGCCTAAGTACAAGTTTTAGTCAGTTTCTTAGGCTCTCACATAGGTTGTACTGCCCCACAATTGTAGTTATAATTTCCTGTTCATAGCATAAAGAGCTACCAAGTCACAAAGGCAATAGAAAAATTGAACCAATATACTTTCTTTATGTTACTAAAACTCTGGACCTCCCTGGTGGCGCAATGGGTTAAGCAACGCACTATGAAGCAAACCACTGCCACTGCAGCACAAATTCGATCCCTGCCCCCAGCCAAGGAGGGGACACACATGGTGTAGCAGACGTCTCCTGCCTCGCCTGCTGCTGCCCTTGGCAGTGTGTTTCAGTCAGTCTGCCTGTTCTGCTACCCGCTCTGTCTGGTGAATCCTCTCACCTCCCGCGACTCTGGCCTGTTCCCCAGTTCTTGTATGCATAAATAAATAAATCTTTAAAAAAAATATTATAAAATTCTGGGATTAATAAATTTTCCTATTTTAATATTAAAACCAGGCAAAAAAATTAAAACCAAAACAAAAAACTTTTACTCTAGAATACAGGCTCTTGTAAAATATAACTGTAAAAAAACCTTACTTATTAATACCAAGAGTCTTATCATCAAGGCTTACTTTTAATCTCTCACCTCACCATGCTCAGTGTTTCTCTAGTATGACTTAAACTCTGGCAAACCCTGCCCACTTCTCTGCCTTCCAAGAGCCATCTTAAAACGACCCAGTCCATACTCTTCACTATACATAGACTAACCAAATTCTCTACCAAGACTGTTAAGGTGGTAATTTATCATTCTGCAATGAGTTCCCAAATTCTCTGAAACAACAGATTATTGTGACAAACATTTGAGAAAGACTGACAACCCAAAACATATAGTGATACAATTTAATTTACAACAACTAGGATAAGAAATACCTAAAACTATGAATAAAGCACAGGAACTTTGTATTACATGTTAGTCCATGTCAGTGATATATTTTTTACTTCAACAAACTCTCATAATGTCCCTATATTAGAATACATGATGAAAATATATTTCATATAATCGTAAACAACTAGTTCATTAATACCATTTTAAATCATGTTCAATATAGTCTGTTTAATAAGGCAGGGGAATGAACAGTATATTACACAGAGGGCTCTACCCAAATCAAACAATGTTCTGAAGGTTTGGCAAATACCCAGAAATTTATGGGGAACTAGATTACATAAATAATATAGTCCCATAGGTTCTAGATAGCTGAGGTTAAACCATATTATGTTCACTCAATTACTGGCTTGTGAATTGCAAATGTCAGAGAGCAGGGTAAAAGTCCCCTAGCACATCTGGATTATTCTGAGTCTGGATAAGTGAACAAATTAATATCAGGGAGATAAGTAGGAAATAAAACTAACATTTAATTACATATTAAGAATTTATATATCTGTAAATTTGAAAATAAAATGGGGTGAATCAGATATATATGAAAAGGAAATACTTTACACTGAGTAAAAAGATGAGTTTCTCAGATAGAGAATACATATCCAGTTATAAACCTACACCCTCTTAGGCTATATTCCTCTGTCTCACACAAAGGGAAACAGTGATTGCATCTTTGATTAGGGAAAATGCAAAGGCTTAGGGAATAATGATCCTTGTTGGATGAGGGAAAGGACAATGACTATGGAAGAAAAAGAGGTTCTCTTCAGCTCTAGTGTCTTTATTATTTTTAACTCAAAATAATTTGCACTGTTTAAATAATGGTAATAGAGTCTTCCTTAAGGCCACAGGGCCTCCATCACCACAAATACACATACAAGGTTATATTTACTGGAAAAGGCCTACTTGGCCATACTGAGACAAGCCTATATGACATTTTGGGGAGACAGATCCTTCACTAAGTAATGGTATGTGTCGGTCCAAAATGTCACAAGCTCCAGGAATTCTTGTGTTGTAAATGGTGGCTAATTCTATAGATTTGGGCTTTTTGATCAGATAGACCTGAATTCTAGTTCTAGTTCTTTATTTTTCTGTACTTAAAATGCCTTAGAACATTATTGGACTATTTTGACCCTCAATTTCTTTGTTTAAAAAAACAAGTGATAACTATCCCAACCATTCAGATCTAAAAATTACAATGATGAATACTAGTGCCTTATATAGAGGAGTGAACTAACTAAAGCATACAGTAGCAGCTACTATTTAAATTATTGGCATATGTGGTTAGCTCATTTTGTGTTTGCGGTAAGAGCTATCTGAGACCCTGTTCTGATGGGAAGACTGAGTTTCAGAATATATAAATGAGCTGCTACAGTGACTCAGATAGCAAATGGGAAACTCTGAGATTCAAATCCAGGCAGGGAAGCGCCATAATCTTGCTCATCCCATTGCATTGCTAAGCAACAAATGTTAAAACTGAAGGCAATGAAAGTTTCAAGAGATCACCTTGAATTTGAACATTTTCTGAGTTAATGATTCTACCTGCCACATCTTGACTTTCCTGTGTCATGAAAAAAGTCCTGGAGAAGTTAACAAAATCTGTTTATAATTTTTTTGAACTGAAAGACTTAATCAATTACTTTTAAACCTGGTAAAATCCCACTCCTTTGCCTCCTGAGGCACAGAGATATAAAACCATATAACCAGGTTAAAACTTGTGCATTAAAGGTTTCATTAATGACCTCATTTCCTTGCAGGTGGAAGAGCTATTTTAAAATAAGTATTCCCCCATGTTGGAACTAAATGAATGGAAATATGATTAAAAGAAAGCACTGTTACAAGGAAAATTAATTTGTAGGTTATACAGAATGGAAGGCAGAATAATCTATGAAATTTGAAGATAAGGCTACCTTTGAAGATAAAATCACATAAAATAACCTAAAATAGATGATATAGGTCTTTGATAAAAGAAAACAATTCATAATAAGCTATAGATTTTGCCTGGGTGGTTGACGCTTTTGAGGCAATATTCAAGTGCTAATCATGGTGAATAGTGTGTGGATGTAGCCTTATCAATTCTTGTTTACTCAGAAAGACTAGAGACTGTGACTTTCAGCATGGGAAAGGGAGTGTAGAGAGTGAAACTATATCGGTTTTATACAGTTATCTCCAATTCTATCCCAAGAGAAGGTAAGTCATGAACATCAAGCCAGGTGTGAGGTCCACTGTTAGTGCTGGTCTGAGCCTCCATGCTCATGACTTGTTATAATAGTGTCTACTGTCTTACAAATGGTATGAAGGTATCCTTTACCTTGTGGTTAACCTTATCATAATTTAACTTTGCACAGAGATTTAACATGGGGAGATAATGTTATCTTATAAATCTGAAGTTTCCAGGGCTTCTGTGCAGCCAAATTTCTTACTATAAATCAACAAATTAATCTTATGGACTAGAGCCCAGAGATCAAGAAACTATTTCTATAAAAATCCAGAGAGTAAATTTCTCAGACCTATGACGCATATGGTCTTCATTGCAACAACTCAATTTTGTTGTCACAGTTCAAAAGTAGACAAACACAATACATAGGCAAATGGGCATGGCCATTTTCTAATAAAACTTTATTTATACATAGAGGCAATGTGTCAGATTTTGCCCACAGGCAAATATAATGCCGGTACCTACAATAGATTATCAGAATCTTGCGAGTTACTATGTTAGGCAGGATACTAGCCTCCCCAAGATGTTCATGTCTACTACCAAGGACTTAGAAATTATGTTGTTTATATATTTGTTATAAATATCTGTGTTAGTTCAGTATCACCTAGGCTATCCTTACTGATACATGATTGTAAGAAACTTTGAAATAAGTCTTTAGCAATATGTATGCAATTTTATATTCTTAAAAAAAAAAAAAAACTTTTCAAAGACTGAGCCTCTTCAGAAGTTGGTGTAGCATTTCATTTCATGCCAAAGTCCTTCATTAAGGGTTATAAGGGACACAATTTGTTTTATGAGCTTTTACTGTTGTTTTTTTCTCCCTCCTCATCCTAAAATGCTCAGGAATGCCAAGTTTGGTACAATTTTATTGGGCAGTATGTTGTAAAATGATACACTTCATATTAATTCAGAGACCTTGCACTTGAGAACATTTAAATCTGATGTTTTCTAAACTAGGAATAAACAAAAAGATGGCATTATCATTTATCTAACTTCATCTCTTTCCACCAAATAAAAACATGGCAGCTTTTCAACTTTAGGGGAATCCATTTTGGCTTTTTTGTGTGCTTTTTTTTAAGATTTATTTTTTATTTTTGTATTCATATAAGAACTGGGGTACAGGTCAGAGGTGCAGGCAGTGAGAGTATTCACCAGAGACAGAGTGGGGAGCAGAACAGGCAGAGTGACTGAGATACACCGCTGAGGGGAGCAGTGGGCAAGGCAGGAGAGGTCTGCCATGCCATGTGGGTCCCCTCCCTGGCCAGTGGCAGGGATCGAACTTGTGCTGCAGTAGCTGCAGTTTGCTTCATAGTGTGTTGCTTAACTCACTGCGCCACCAGGGGAGGGCCGAGGAATCCATTTTGAAATGAAATACTGCAAGTGGTTAAATAAAGAGAACTTTGAACATTAAGTTCAGTCCTATTTTGGACATTCCCCTTTATTCAGAAACTACCCCTTTATTCTGAAACTAAAGTTGTTCTTGATTTCTTTTCCATTCAAAAGTAAAATTCCAATCCCTTACCTTCCTTCCTAAAAGCAGTCAGTTCTCACAAAGTATAAAACCTTTCTACCTTCTGTAGGAAAAAAAAGAAAAAGGCCATACTATCTCTTTAGATTACTCATCAGTTCTTAATTCATACAAATGAGGATTTCACAAGTGAATCATTCACTTATCCATGCCACAAATATTTAGAGTATTTAATACATTTTATACACTATGTTCAATCATGGCTATTTTAACAGTAATATCCATTCATGGACAGTACTCAGTAAGGAAGAGCCTGTCCTTACCCTCATGGGGGCTATGGTGATCTAAAGAAGAAAATGAATATATTCAAAGAATCATACAAATGTAAATGTAAAACTCTTCCCTGAAAAAGAAGACAGAGTTTAAATTCAAAGGAGGAAATGAGATAATCCAGGAAAAGGATGAAGAAAGAGCTTTCTAGACAGACTTGCTATATACAAAAGTTCTGTCATATATGCAAAGGTATCATGATATAAAATGTCTAAAATTTAAATAATAAGAAAAGGAATTCGTTTCACTTATATTTTCTTACTTTCAATCTTACATTCATCTTTATCCTTTGATTCATTCATTCATTGTTTTGGGAGAAGCGATAACACCATATTAGGCACTCAGAATAATTAACCATAAATTAAATTAATATGATCCTAACAAGAACACCAGGAAATTCAGATTAAATGAAATGTTGATACCAATGCTAGCAGGCAGACAGGTAAATCACCTTTGGGAATCCAACACAAGAGAGTGCCACATGTATGCTGCATCCAGGAAGCTGAATGGGCATGGGGGATCTAAACTATACCTGGTATAAAAGGCACCAGTCAAAAGAAACTGACTACTTAAACTGAATTAGAAAGAGGTAATTACGAGGGGTGAGGGATTAAAGAAGGTAATCTTGGCAAAGGGATTCATACATGCTACAGAATAATATAGAACATTTTGGTGATTTGTTCATACATTCATGGAATGAAAAAGGTGTATGTGAGTAGAAGCCCATGAGTCAGTGCTTGGCAAGGGCTTTATGTGAAGGACCTAAGAGATGGGTTCCCAACTGTTTCAATTCAGATGATATTTTGTGTTTCAGTTATTCTTCAGGCAGCCTGGTCCAAAGAAATACCTAAGAACTTCATTTCTTAAGTACTTTGGTTCAAACAACTAAAATATTTATGTACTAACAACTCAGTAGCGATTTTAAAAAACACACATAAATTAAAAGTAAAGTAATATTTTGATTTCATCCTGAAATACCTTTGTTGCCCATGGGACGGTGTACCTGTTGGTTCTACTCATGTAAAGCCTTGGTTTTGCTTTTTCTCACAGTAACAGTCAAAACCTAGCTTAGGAATTATAGTGTGTCATAGAAAGGAATGCTGTATGATCTAATTTTGAAACTGTGAATTGCCTTGAAACTAACAGTTTACATGGTATCCAACAAAAGTAAAATATGTGTATCTCTTTTAAATGTTTAAAGTATCCCCAGCCCTGTTTATTCGCTATGATGTACTGGTTGCCACAAGCACCAAACTTGCATATAATTTGGGAAGTACAGGCAAAAGTAATCCAGCCTGAATACATAGGGAGCTAAAATTAAAAGGGAGGGAGGACTGCTATGGTCAGGTGTGTGTGTGTGCATGGTGTGTGTGTCCATGTGTGAATGCATGCACACAATAAAGAACGGTCTGGAAGACATTGTAAAAAAATAAAGCTGAAAAAAATCTTAAAACTTCTAGGAGACCAGTTTATTGGTATGACTGAGAGAGAAGTATTGAGAAAAGGTAGCTTGGATGGACTATAGAAGACAGCATAGTTGTGTCTACTACAGATGTATACTACATCTGCCTTATTTCCCTGGCCATTCAAAAGGTCCTCTAATGACAATTTCCACCAACACTGATGACCTCCTGAGTGATTTCAGGATTTAAAAGGTTCTCACTGTACAAAGAGTCAGGAACAGTCAAATAGGTCACGCTAATACCACAGCATATGGATTCAGGACACTTTATCCCAAAATATGCCACACTGATGCATTGCTATGTTGAGTTGTAGGTACTTTAAGATAAAAATCAGAAAACAGAGAGATTGGTTTTCTTCTGAATTCTCCTTATCTACTTAAGGAAAAATCCTCCAAAAGTAACCCAACTCTCACAGATTCCCTTCCCTGAGAATTTTATCAACCTGGGAAGATGAATGTTTATTATAGAAAAAAACATGTAGAAATTGATACCACACCTAGAAAATATTGTTCCAAACCATATCTCCCATGTACATTTCAAAAAATCCTTTATCTTTCCTAAAAGTCATTTCTTCTCCTATGAGGCCAACATTCCTCTTCCTTTATTAATATGGTATGTAGGCCTGAGTTCTAAGTTTCTTCCTTGAGCCAGTTACTTTCCCAAGTATACATGATATACATGGTGGATAAACATCTGTTTTAAACTTCTTATTCTGCATTTTTAGTTTAAGTTTCTTTTTCAGAAACACAGAAATGCAGGGAAAAAAAATATTTTTCCTCCTGTGCAAGGGAAATCCTCTAATAAGTAGGGCCAGTAGTTAGTAGATAAATTTCCCAGGTTTCTTTTTCTTTGGTGGGATAATTCTGAAGTTGGTTCCGGGTATTTTCTCAGAGATTTCACATCTAGGCCTTGTCCCAGTTTTAATTAATGATAATCCTATTGCACACTGATACATCCTTCATAGGCTTTCCTCATTTATGTCTCACTTTCCTATTTTCAATCGTGCTTCTTGGGGAAAATGACTACCAGATACTTCCTTAAACTCAAATAGTTTCCTCATGGTCTACTTTAGGGACCTAAAACTAAGAAAGAAGGATATGAGCGATATTAAGGAGCAATTAATGGCTGGAAGAAGATCATGAAACAGAAATAACGTAGAATGACTCCTAGATCTCTGGCTGCATATCAGGGTACATGTGAGTGACACTCAGAAAGGCATTGCCAGCAGGAGTGAGAGTAGGTTATCCTACACACGCTGAGATGAGGGGACTGTTGGATAGACATTTCAATTTTCAAACGAGTCACTGGATATTTAATAGTGGAGAGTAAGTGAAAGGTCTTAGCTTGAGCTATGATTCGGGTATCAGGGACTAATAAATAGTAATTGAAGCCACACCACCACCAGTGTTAGGGTTTGTCTGATATTGCCAAGGAAAGACATAACGCTATCCACAAAAAAGAGAGGTTTAATAAGGGAAGTCAGTAAGAATCAAGTAAGACAAGAGACCATGAAGACAATAAAGCAGGAAGGCAGAAAAGAGAGCAGAGTGATGCTCTGGAAATGAGGAGATTTAAGAGTCCTAAAGGAATGGCCCAGATATCAAGAACCACCATTCGAGTTAGATGAGCAGAAAGAAGGGTAGGAAGGATTGTGCAATGATCACACCTGGAAAGTAGCAGCGCTGAGTCCTGAGATGAGAGCTTGAGAAGACATGCCTTGAAGACCTGGAGGCATGGAATAAATTGACTTCAGTTCTGGCTCGAAGCCCTGGGGTGAGAGCATACACATTCTTATATAAACAGGGGAGAGGCAGCATGTGTGCTACACAGAGGTTGACAATTGAAGTCCATTCACTAACCACAGACTTAGGATTCCCTATAGAATAGCAATTGTTTGTTTGCTTTTTAAATCCCATCCATGTTACTTTTGTATTAATCGAGCACTGACTATAAAAAGAACATTATGTCCAGGGTGAAAATAAATGGAGATGAATCAAATTAAGTTTCTATCTTCAGTTTTTTTTTTTTGTTTTTTTTTTCAGTCCAGTAGGGAAGCTAACAACCCTTTAACATATATAGTACATAGTGGCTGATCCCAACAGATAGCACATTTTTTTTTTTTCACTTCAGCTTTCCTCTGCCTTCCATTCTTTAAAATGATTGTTTGTGTAGTTTAAAACTTATTTGTAAAGTTCTGCTCAGCAAGAGTTCTAAGCCACACAGCTTCTGTGTGCTTTCTCCATGATTATACATGCAAACCCTTTTTATCAAGTTAGAAGCACTAAAATCAGTGTTCTCTATACAGTGACAAATATTCTTGAATATGATTTAAATACTGCAGAATTTTACTTATTTTATTTGATTACTACAAGAATGCTGTCATATAGGAAGGATAGGGTTTTTATTAAAAGATTTATTTGTGCATACAAGAACTGGGGTACAGACCACAGGTGTGGGGGGGTGAGAGTATTCACCAGAGACACAGTAGGGAACAGAACAGGAAGATTGACCTAAATACACTGTTAAGGGGAGCAGTAGGCGAGGCAGGAGCAGTCTGCTATGCCTTGTGGATAGGGGTTTTATTGGATATTTTTATTGAATTATTAACCATATACCATAAAATTCACCATTTTAAAATATACAATGAAGTGTGTTTTAACATTTTCATTGAGTTGTCCAGCCAACTTTATAATCTAAACCCAGAACATTTTTATCACCATCCACAAAAAAAACCCAAATACATTTTTACCTTCTTCCCATTTACCCCTCAACTTCTATCCCCAAACACTAGAAATTACTAATTTATCATTATATGAATTTGCTTAATCTAGATATTTCATGTAAAGGTGGCCTTCTTTGTGCTTTCTTCACTTAATATGTATTCATGTATCAACTATGTTGTTGCAGGTATTGTATGTCATTATATTTTTTGGTGAATAATATTCCGCTATATGGTTTGAACATATTTTGTTTATCCTTTCTTTTATTGATGGGCATTTTTTTCCATAGTAGATACTGTAATAAATACTAGTGTATTGGTTTCCTTCGGCGTGTTTTTAATTTTTTTAGATATACACTTAGAAGTAAAATGATCAGGTTATGTGCTGATTATGTTTAAATTTTTATGAAAGTTCTAAACTGTTTCCCATGTTGACTGTACCATTTTAAATTCAACTGCAATGAATAAGGATTCCAATTTCTTTATATCATCACTAATATCATCTAAATTTTCTATTCATATGGTTAGAGGTAGATTTTATTTTCACCATTTCATAGATAATAAAGGTGGGTCTAATAGCAATTAACTAGAAAGGTCAACATTCAAACATTAACCTTCAAAGTTTTAGGTCATCTTTCTGTAATGTCACAAAATCACACTGAAAACACAGCGACATCAAGGTTTCATAAAAGTACAGAATGGGGGCCTCCCTGCTGGTGCAAGTTATTAAGGCAAGCACTATGAAGCTATCTGCAGCCACTGCAGCCCAAGTTTGATCCCTGGCCAGGGAGCTGACCTACATGGTGCAGCATACCTCTCCTGTCTTTCCTGCTGCTCTCCTCATCAGTGTATTTCAGTATATCCACCTGTTCTGTTTCCCACTCTGTCTCTGGTGAATCCTCTCACTCCCCCATAACTGCGGCCTGTACCCTAGTTCTTGAATACATACATACATAAAGATGCCCTCTAAAAATAAATAAATAAAACTATTGAATTATATCCTAGGAATAAAACAAAGAAAACAAACTTAGCCACAAATACATGGAGATTTAACAACATACTAGTAAATAGTTATTGGGGCATTAAAGGAATAAAAGAAGTTAAAAAAATAGATATGAAGTGAAATATTATGTATCTCAAAAAAAAAAGAAAAATCTCAAGTAAACTGTGCAACCTTACATTTAAAGAAACTAGAAAAAGAAGAACAAATGAATCTTAAAGTCAGCAGAAAGAAATATTAAAAATCAGAACAGAAGACAAATATAGAAAAAATACAAATAATTAAGTTGGTATTTTGAAAAAAAATCCTCAAAAATGACAAATCTTTGACTAAATTAAGGAAATAAAAGAGTTAAATAAAATCAGAAATGAAAGAGAAGCTGCTAAATAGCAACTATGAACATCTCATGCCAACATTTTGGATAATCAAGAAGACATGGATAAATCCTTTATTATAATCTCCCAATGCTGAATCATAAAGACAGGAAATCTTGGAAGATGAATCACAAGTAAAGAAAATTCAACAGTGATCTAAAGTTCCCAAAAAGCAAACCTCTAGGACCAGATAGCTTTACCAATGAATTTTATAGTATATCCAAAGAGTTCTAATATTTATTCTTCTAAAATTCTTCCAAGAAATAAAAAACAAAACAAAAAACCCAGATATATAAGATGTTCTACATCACTTACAATTATTGAAAGCAAAACAAAACCACAAGATTTCACCTCACATCTTTAAGAAATTTTTTTGTTATCAAAAATCTCAATAAATAGTAAGTGTTGCTGAGGATGTAGAGAAAAAGAAATTGTCTTATATTATTGGTGGGAAAGTAAGTTCATACATCAACTATGTAAAAGAGTATGACTGATTCTCAAAAAATTAAAAATTAAACTATCAAATGATCTAATAATCCACTTTAATATATATCAAGCAAATATTAAAACATTATTTAAAATATATATATGCACACCTATGTTCAACAGAGCACTATGGACAATAGGCAAGATGTAGAAATAACTTAAGTACCTGATGACAGACGATTTCATAAATAAAATGTGGTATATATACTCAATGGAATATTGTTCAGCTATAAAAAATGAAATTGTATATTTTGTGCCAATATAGATAGAAATTGATAGGCTTGTGCTAAGTGAAATAAGTCAGGATAATGACAAATGCTGTATGCTTTTAGTCAGGGAATTTAAAGAGACAAAGCAAATGAAAAACAAAACAAACCCTTAGACTCTGACAACAAAATGGTGGTTACCTGAGTGGAAAGGAGTGAAATAGATAAAAGTGGGTTGGTGGTAGATGGTAACTTGACATTTGGTAGTGGGCATAGTGTGATATATACACCTGAAACCTGTAGTGTTGAAAACCAATATTACCTCAAATATTTTTGAAAGAAAAAAAAAAAAAAAACTCAGATGGGATAACTGCAAAGTAACATGTGTTTATAACACACACACGTGTTGTGTGTGACATTAAACACATTCATATTCATGTATTTGTCTCATTCATTATGCCACTGGTTTACTCATGTACTTAAAAAAATGCAATTGTACAACAGAAACTTTCAAAGAAGTGGAAGTTAAATTATAGTAATACTTGTGACACTGAGAGAAGATGATTCATTAGCATCATTAAAGGCATGTGTTTTATATTTCATTAGATTGACATAAGACATATGATTTAGCTAGCATGTGGTTCAGATCACTAGATCTGAATACTTCAGTTCATGTTCTCAATCCTGGGTTATTTTAGAAAGAAGCACAGTATTGTCTAAAGTTAAAGTATCTGATTCCTTAAACTCCTTATTAATTTGTTCCAAAGCACAATTATTTAAAAATTTTCTTTATATTGCAGTCTACTAAAAATATATATATTTGAAGTTCAGGCACTCATTTGACCATTTTAAGTCAAATTTGTCAAAATTGGAAGTGCTATTATACCTGGATATGTGATTAGAACAATAAAATTGACTAGTGTCTGACCTTTAAATTAGTCTCTGACATTTATTTTCTAGGGAAGTAATATAAATACTTTTGAAAACCATTAACAGTATCCCAATCACTTGTCAAAGAACATGGACTAAATATTTTATTGTTTAAAGCAATAGAAGGGTGTTGATACAATATGTCAGAACCCTTACACCAAATGAAAATTTCTAGTCTGGAAGAAATCAACTCCTCAAGAAGACAACAAAGATTAAATTTTAAGAAGGCTTTGACCCTCTCTATTTAAATCAAAACAGTGTATATGTTTAACATAAATGATGAGAGCATGAAATAAATACATAATTATACATTTCAGATGCTTATTCTCCATGATTAAGATTAGCATTGCTTTGGTAAGTAATTAAAAAACATAAATTATTTACAGCAAGTTTATATTATATTTTGTTATATTTCACAGGTATATGATAAAGAGTATCAATAGGTTTGAATTTGAAATAGTTTATATCAATAATAGTACATAGTAATCAAATGTGTGCAGGGAAACCCAGGCTGACTGGAAATATTGGAAAGTATGGAAATATTGGAAAGCTTAGTTTTAATCTTTTGACTGATATTTAGATTTTAAATAATGCAGATAAACAAATCTGAGCATGATTTGCCTTTACCAATGGTTAACGGAAGGTGTTTAATTTCTAATTACATATAAGTTAGAAGACACATTTATTGGGGCTGAATTAGTTAAACTGTCTAATAGCCAATATAAAAGCAGACACTGAGATCTATGTAGATAATTTAGCTGAAAAAGTTTAGATCTCCTGTTATAGAGTGATTTTGTTCTTAAACCATAACTTTTAGAATGATGCACATTGAGTGGTTAAAAGGCAAAGAAGTGCCTGTCCATTCAGCTATATAAGTTAGAACTATTAGGGATCAATGAGGCATTAAACCAACAAGCACTCCACACCTCAAAACCTTCCATGATTCAAGAAACAAAGCAGGCAACTGAAAGTCCTCATTCGGTACCCTGGTTTGAGGGGTTAAAAAAAAAAAATCACTTACCAGACTTTGGTGTTGCTATTAAATAAGCAGTAATAATATCACCATAATATTGTTAATATATATCCCCTAGTGTTTACACATAGGTATATATATATATATATATATATATACAAGATAACTAATAGATGTTAGCTAATAGAGGGAAGAGAGAGAGAGAGAGACAGAGAGAGAGAGAGAAAGAAATGCTGCCAGAGAGAGAGAGAGAGAGAGACAGAGAGAGAGAGAGAGAGAGAGAGAGAGAGAGAGAGAGAAATGCTGCCTTACTCCAAAGGATAAATACAAAACATTGGTGAAATGCTAGCCTTCCTTACTTCCTGAGCTTTCATTACAAATATACACATAATATGATTGGAGCTATGGCAATTGTACTCAATCAGATAAGCATAAGCAAGTCTTTATAAATTTAGAAGCAGAAAGTGTCGACAGAGCACTTATTCTTCTCTGAAAAGAACAACCACAAGTTCTCAGTTAATACAAACTTAATGCATACATTTTCTTGTCCTATGAAAGAGAAAGTTAAATTCAAATTTACCTTATTCTTGCATGCATTTCATGCCACTGTGCAAGGTTCTTGTCAAATGACTGTGAGGTGTATAGATCTACTCATTTTAAAATAATAAAATTGATATATAAGCAATCCTGGTAGTTGCTATGAAGTTTGAGAGGTTATGTCTGAAAGTCCAGTGCCTTAATCATTATTCCCTCCTGTAGCATTATTAGTTCTGATCCCGTGGGCAGAGAAGCATATGTGGAACACATGTTGGCAAAGAAAAAAAAAATCTTTATTTGCTTATGAGTGTCTCTATGTAAAATAGTTTCCCCTCTGCTATTTCAATTTAAAGAGGAAAAAAATTGAGTTATCATAGAAGGGAAATCAGAATACTACTGAGTTTCCTTTCATTTGTTTCACTGTCTAGCATTTTTTTTATTGTGACTTATATTTAATATATCTAGTATCTCTAAAGGTTTCATATGTGAAACTGTTTCTAAAATTTTGGAGCACTTGAAAATGTTTATTATTACTTTTAAACAGACTTGTATTTCATTAGAATTTTTTAAATTTCTTATTGAGGCAAAGTTGAATTACAACAGGACTGTAAATGTTTTAGCAATACAGGTTCACACCTCTTTATATGTATGTTAATTTTATCGAGGGCCTGTACCCACTGCGATATTTCTCATTCTCTTTAAACCTTAACATACGCAACCTCATTGTCAAATTTGTTTCCTCTAACCTAGAGGGAGTTCTTCAAGCTTAAACTCCTCCTCCAAGAAAACCAGCTTGACCCATGCAAGAGGAACAGCCTGTCCAGATGCCCTACCCATTGGCCTCTGTATGCCTCCTTCCACAGCCAACCATATTAATAAATTCAGGACCAGTGTCAAGGAAACCATAATCCCAGGCTCTTTAAGTAGGGCCAGTGCACTATCCCACTGCTTCCCCCAGGAAGCAGCTACAGAAAATGTATCACCTCCTTTCAACTCCCCAGAAGATTCTGGGTCTTGGATATGGTCAGGGGGAATGATGGAGGATGAGGATAGAAAAACTGGACAGGAGGTGCCACAAAATCAGAACCTGGCTCACATAAAGCCAACAACTGGAGATGGGGGTAGAAGGAATTAACAGACATTAACCCAGCCATAGGAACTAAGATCCTTAAGTGGCAATGCCTAGATTACAAAGCACAAGCTACAAGCAGGTATCAGATGTTGTAGGGGGTGTCAGGAGCAAAGACCTGAAGGTGAAGATATGAAGATTGAGGTCCATTGTAGAAATCTGGCCCCTTTCAAATTCTACATACTTTATTCAAAATCAGCAGCAAACAAATTATTTCATAGAGAGGGAGCCCCTCCCAAAGAGAAGACTGTATCAGTTGCAGTCTCTGCACTGACACCAGGCAGCAGTCCTTCTGCCCACCTGTGCCTGTGCAGGTACTTTTCACCAACTCTCTTCCTCCACAGGGCAGCAGCCTTCTTGCCTGCCCATGACCTTTACCCTGCTGGGGCTTCTCTGCACTGACCTACCTCAGCAGAGGCAGCTCCCCTCAAGTTCATTGCTGCAACCATGCAGGCCTTTCTCAGCAACCTATCACTTTTGGAGCAGTGTATTGCTTAAGTTTTTCTTGTATGCATGTTATGGCTTCAGCTCTTACAGCCAGTTTTTTAATCTATTTTGATTTAATTTTGCTGTGAGATAGTAGCCCAGTTTCATTTGTTTGCATGTGTCTATTATCTCTGCTACTATTTGTTGAAGGTACTTTGTTTTCCTGATGTATGTTCTTGATTCTTTTTTCTAAATTAATTGCCATATATGTGTGATTTTTCACCCAATCTCATTTCTGTTCCATTGATCTATGTATCAATTTTATTCCAATATTATATTTTATATTACTCTCCTTTTATAGAATAGTTTGTAGTCAGGGAATGTGATTACTCACATCTTCATTTTCTTAGATTGCTTTGGTTATTTAGGGTCTTTTGTGGTTCCACATAAATTTCAGTAATATTTGTTCTATTTCTTTGAAGAGTGTCATTGAAACTTTGATAGGGATAGTACTTAATGGGTACATAACTTTGGATATGATGGTCTTTTTAAAAATGTTTATTCTTCTAATACACAAGAAGGAGATATCTTTTTATTCTTTTTATTCCTTCTATTTATCTTAATATGGTCTTATAGTTTTCATTTAAAAGGTCTTTGACCATTTTTATTAAACTTATTCATAGGTACTTCATAATTTTGATATGCTTGCAGGAATCATTTTCTTGATGTTCTTCTCTTTTAGTTCATTGTTGCTATATAAAAAGTCAACAAATTTTTGTATATTGATAATATACCCTGTCACTTTACTATAGTGATTTATTGTTTATAATAGTTCTTCAGTGGACTCTTTAGGGGTTTTGATGTATATTATCATGTCATCTGCAAAAGGATATTTTTATTTCTCCTTTTCTAATTTAGATTCCTCTTTATTTCACTCTCTTGTTAATTGTTTGGGCTAGGTCTCCCAATACTATGTTAAATAATTTGGTGAAAGTGGACATCCTTGTCTCATACTTATCTTAGGATGATAACAATGATATGCCTAAAGCTACTTCTTAACTGTGATGCCCATTACAGTCTCATTTGCCTCTAGATCTGCAATGACTTAGAAATACAGATAACCCTACCGCTGATCACTACCTAGCTGATCAGCAGTTGTCCAGCTGCTCTTGCTGTGTGTCTTTCTGTTACAGTAAGTTTATGTTGGCCCCAGGTAAACCATACTGCTTCCTTCAAACCCCAACTCTTATCTTCATATCACACCAGCAGCAAGAAGGTTGAGGCAGTGGAGAGAGAGTGCATGATGACTAGGAGTCAAGTAATGGTTATTCTACTCTTTGTCACTAATCCCAAATGTGTTAATCTACACCCTATATCCCTTAGTTCCTTTCCCCTTGATTGAAGAAACTATTAGATTATGACCTTAATTTAGTTGTTAAAGGTTTTCAGTTGCATATCCTCTGGAACAGCTGATCTGCAAGCATACTTTCAGCAAGGAAAAATCATGAACAGTGGACTCAAATGTGATGAAGAGATTGCACTAAGATTACTTGGCTCATAGAGGCTCAAATCTAGTGGTTAGTTTCCTGATGTATTTAAGTCTATTACAATTACTACATTATAATCATTTCTTGAGATATGTTTGAAACAAGTATCTTTTTTTACCTATTTTATTATTGTGTGTGTGTGTGTGTGTGAATGTCCTAAACAAAGATACCCAAGATGTAGCTTGGGTATTGGTAACACATTTCCCATTAAAAAAGAAAAATATAGTCTTTGCAATTCTATTGAATTCTGCATGAACAAGTCTAGAGAGCTTTCTTAATATTAAAGGACTTATCTCTATTTTTAAAATGTTATTGGTTTTATTTGTTTTCTTTATTCTTTTAGTTCAACAGCTTAAGAATAGCTTGAATTCTATATATTGAAATTGTTCTACTAAAAAAAAAATCCAAACATTTGCAAGAAAAAATGCACCATTTAAAGCTATTGCCTTTGCTCTAGACTATTAACCTCCCAGATATATGCCAAAATTGCTCTGTTGTTCAAACCTAATGGCAGGCTTGGGATTCTGTGGTCCATGTTTTGAATGGACTATTTCCTCATGATACACTGCTCTAATAACTGCTGCTCTGGTCAGGGAAAAATAAAGCACTCAAGATGAAAGCTTGCATTACAAATCTGTATACTGCTTCTATACAAATTTCACTGTAATATACATTCTTTGACAATGTGCTGGGCCAGTATTTCCTCCAAAGACATTTGTAGAAACCAGTAATGATTTTCCTGGGAATGATCCCTATTTAAATAAAAGAGTAAAAAAATGAAATTAAAATATTCAGCCAAATTAAACTTTTATACTTTCATTTTAAATATAGCTTCCTTGTTTTTTTACTAGATTTACATCTGCAACATGCACAAGTGACTAAATATAATTCTTACAAACTGTAAATAAGATGAAGAAAAATGTTCACAATATAAGCATAGCCATATTGTAAGGTTTTTAAAGAAAATGTTTTAAAAATGCATTTCCTAAACATCAAAGAAGACATAATTAAAAGAATCCTTGTATTGGAAAAAAAATCAAAAGTAACTTCCTAATCAAGTTGTTCATCCTTTGTATGTGTCTTCTACTTGATAAACAATTTTATATACAACCAATACTAGATGATAACTTTTCTGTAGTTTTCATAATAAATCAAAATTTAATATTATGTTAAGAAAAGAAATCAACCATGTGGCACAACACCAACTAAGCATTACTTTAACATTACATTTATTTTCATCATTCCAATCATTCCATAGGATACTACACTAGTCACCTTAATTAACATCCTTGAGCTCATTATATCACAGAGCTCTTGGATGCCTGAGTTCAAGACTAATCTTTGGACAATTCATTAAAATACAATTGGTTCCTATCAGAAACTGTTTAAGTCAACAGTTTCAAATTCAATCATTCCCAACATTTCCCTTTTACAACAAATACTTTGTAAAGCTTTGACTGTGCCAAAAAGGCATCTGTAAATCATAAAATTCACCCCCTATATATGAAACAGAAGGTGTCCATGCCACACCTATATCTGTTCAGAAACCATGGTCTAGTAGTTGCCCAACCATCACATCTGCCAGCAGACACTCTTGATGTGACTTTGCCAGAAGCCTTTCTCTCCACCTGAATATGATATTGTGATTTATAAGAAACATACACTTGTTCTTCCAGATGACCAAAATCCATGCTTTCATGTATTTGGTCTTCTCTACAAATCCTGACTCATAGCTCCCCAAATTCCCCTGGGAATTTCATAATGTTTGAGATAGAAAAAGGTGTGGCCTTTTGGAAGTGGAGCCAACCATGTGATAAGAGGGTTGTCAGTGGAGCCAACCATGTGATAAGAGGGTTAGAACTTCCAGTCCTAAGCTCACACTTCTGGAAATGTCAAGTGGGAATGCAGATTGAGGACAATTGCTGATGCTCAATGAAACCACCTTAAAACCAAAAACTGTGGTCAAAAGTTCCCAGATTGGTAAACATAGAGAGATTTGGGGAAACAAGTGCTCCTGGAAAAGTCAAGGATGTTCCACACCTTTTCCCCATACCTGACCCTACAGATATCTTCCATGTGATTGATCCTGAATACTCTCCATATGATAAATTGGTAATTTAGTGATTAATCAGTTTTCCTGAGTTCTGTGAGTTGTACCAGCAAATTAATAGAAAGAAATCCAAGATGTCGTTGGCATGTGCAAAATGTAGCCATTCTGTACAACTAGTGGCTGAATTTTGTGGAGGGGAAAAACTTGAGAGGTCGAGGCCTTTCTCTGTGGAATCTGATGGTATTTCCTAAGTAAACAGTGTCAAAACTACACTGAATTTTTGGATACCCTGCTGGGTGTCTGCGAATTATTTCACACACACTGATGTTGGAATGCAGGAACCCATTCACTGAACAAGGGGCAGAGTAAATGCTGAGTGCTAATGCCCAGGAGAGGTTCTCAACCAGTTACCAGTAGAAATAGAAGACAAAGAGTCCAGCCTTCCTCAGTCTTTACGTGGGCTGACTACTAGGAATGTTCTATAGGGTCTGGCAGAGTTCAACAGCAGGACTGAACTTCAGTTTAACCCACAGTAAGGACATGCTTACCAAAGTGACCCTTGAGAGCCCTTCCTCCCCCTTCTTAATTCCTCACTTTTCTGTCCAGTGCGTCCTGTCCTAGCTTCAAATTAAGTACTCCTTCACAAATCCATGTCTCAGGATCTGCTTCCAGGGGAACCAAATCAAGGGAACAAATCAATCTTTAAAAATCAATATAGTGCTACCAGTGTAATAGGAAAAGGGTGTAAAAGAGAAGTGACTTAAAGTAAATTTATGTTCTTAACATGTACAAACTCAGACATGACTATATAATGCCTAGTACAACACATAATCAATTATATACCGCATAGTAATTTAGTCAGATATTTGCTTCCCTATATAGAATCACCATGAAAAGAACACCTACAAATGCAGACTCAGACAAATGTGATGTATTGCTAAATGGTACAGTGGCAAGGCCAACAACTGATTCTCTCAGGCAGTCTCAGCAAAACTGAGCAAAGTAAGCACAAGCACTCCTTCATGTTCATGGTGTTCAGTATAAAGCAAAAAGACTTAGTTTTTATGTGCCCTTTTGTTTATAAATAATCTTTGACTTATATGACTGTCCAGCAAAACACTAAATCATTTTGTTGAATAAGGACAGTTTCTCAGTATATATGCTAGGCCAGCCCACCTGTGACAGCATCCCTTACCCTAAAAACTGCTAGTTGCAAGTCCCAGTTGTTGTGATGACCCAAAACTAACCTCATAAAGTGTTCCAACAAAACTGTACTATTGAGAAAAACTAGTTTAGACTAAAAAATAATAATAGACACAAAATAGAAGCGGAAAAGAGAAATGAACAACACAACTGAATTGTAACTTCTTCAGTTTAAGTCTCACCCCCATTTTTTTGTCAGAGATAAGATCTGAGGCAAATTAATTGTCCTTATGGGTTATATCCCATATCTATAAAGTAGAAGTAAATGATAGCGTCTAACTCAGGATTGTTTTGAGATAAAGTGACTAGAACACAATGCCTCACACAAAGTCAGGACTTAAGAAATAAGTTACTCTTGTTATGAGTATCTTGTTATGAGTTATGTTTTACTCATGGCAAAATCACTGATGACTTCATTTCCCTCAGATCAGCTCTCTGATGTGGTCACCAGATGATACAAATTGTGCCGTATATAAAATACAAGTTTAGGTATAGAATTCTAAATTTCCAAGACATAAGCTGTAAATTCACCAATATTTCTTACTCTCCCTCCTTTTCCTCATTTCTGCTACCTAACTTTGGGCACTCCTCATTCCCAGTAATCATAACCTGATGAGAGTATTATTACAGACAGATTTTGTATCCCTATGCCCAATGAGGAGATCTTATGAAGAATGACTATATAGAACAAAAAGGAAAGAAAAGTCTTGATTTAGCTTCCACTCCACTTTGGTAAATCAAAGAAAAATAGGCAGTTGGGTAGAGAATTTGAATAACAAATAAGATGATGTATAGGAACACACTGTTGTAAACTGTAAAGTGAAGCACAAATGCAAAAATGTTTTTGTTCTTGTTACTTATTAATAGTATCATTAGTCACACAACTATTAGAATACCAGCTAGGAAAGACACAGAAACCTAGCATCATCCTTTATAAGTGAGATAGCTGAGAACCAAGATTAGTGATTGCCTAAAAAGAAATGGGAAAAGATCAAACTCTGTAGAAGAGGGTACTTTGAGATGAAGAGCTGGCTGGGAAACGGTGATAGCAAGTTAGGCAGGGGAGCAGAGGTAACAAATTAAAGGGTCAGCTTTTTAAGGCTGCAAAAGTCTTCTTGAAAAAAGGACTGCATTGATTGATGTGGCCTGTAATGGAAACTCAGATAATGAAATAAAACCAGCTTTTAAGAATTTCAGGCTGAGAACTCATTGCCATGGCAACCTTCTCAGAAGGGAACTTGTATAAGAAAATAAGATTCACTTGACTACGCCTTAAAATGAAAACCTACACTGCAGTGAAACAATTAAAAATAGAATTTCAAAATTGCTTATTGCCACAGTGCCTAGAGGCAGCACTGAAGTGGTAGGTCCATCATCTCCTCCAATGGAAATTATTACTTCTCAAAATCTATGACTCATGGAGGGAACATTATTTCACTTTGAGGAATCTCTGTTGGCATTGGGCATTTTCTGCCAGTGAGGCTCTACAATTATTTTTTAATTCAATAAATCATCTAACAAGGCATACATGGAAAACTCAGTGGTACATACCATTTGAACAAACACCAAATTTCTAGTCTACACAAAATTACAAAATACTAAAAATTCACATGTCAACTATTTAGTTATAGCACATGGAAAAAATATTTTTAACCTATGTAAAACCTCATTTATATTAGGCTTGCAATATAACCATTTCATTTAAATGAAAATACCTATTATTATATGTACTGATGCAAGGAATGTCGACCTATACTTTGTCAGTTAAAAGGGGTTTTCTCAAGTACCTAGTAGCATTGGCGTATATAAACCTTTGCTTTTTTGATTTTTAAATATTTATTTATTTATGTATATAAGAACTGAGGTACAGGCCAGAGTTGTGCGGGTGTGAGAGAATTCACCAGAGAACGAGTGGGGAGCAGAACAGACAGATCAATGGAAATACACTGCTGAGGGTGATGTAGGAGAGGTCTTCCCTGTCATGTAGTTCCCCTCCCTGGCCTGGGACCCAATCTACACTGCAGTGTCTCTGGAAACCCCACAGTGCAGCACTCAACCCCTTGTTCCACCAGGGAAGCCCCATAAAACTATGACACTGAGGGAAGAAATCACTGTGATACTTTTCGAATGGTGTGGATTAGGTTGAAAAACTTGAACCTCGGTGCAGAAGAATTTGCCATTGAGGAACATAAGATATTATAAAAGAGAAAGAAATAAAGGTCAAAATATTGAAGTTTATAGGAATTCCTATAAAATATTTACATGCTCACTTAAACAAAAAGAATAAAAGCAGCAAGATAAGATTGTCCTATGCCATCCTGCACATATCAGTACCTGATGATAATGAGTATAATATTAATTTCCATTTACCAGCCATTGCTTAATAGAATGTTTTCCTTCCTATCTTTGGCCCTGCCTTCACCTCTGAAGTTTCACCAGTAACAATTCACTTTTGTAAGTTTAGTCAAAATTAATTCATAAGCATGCAAAATGATAGTTTCTATCTAGACCTCCAGGTCCATACTACCCTTCTAATTTTCTCTAAGTACAGAATTCTCCCTAAAATCAAAATAATTTAGCTATTTGATTTCCCCAGCCTTATTATTTTATTCTCAAGTCACATGTGTTAAAAATTGTGGTTCTTAACACCTGGTTCTATTTTTTCATTATGTCTTTCCCCGTATTTTACTGAAAAAAAATCTGTGCCTTCCTTGATTTTAATTCATTTTTTCCTCTATTCCCTTTCTAGTTCATTCTATTTCTTTTTTTTTTTAAGATGTATTTATTTATGCATAAAAGGGCTGGGGTACAGGCCAAAGCCATAGTGGGAGAGAGGATTCACCAGAGACAGAGCGGGGAACAGAACAGGCAAATGGACTGAAATACAATGCTGAGGGGAGCAGCAGGCAAGGCAGGAGAGGTCTGCTGTTCCATGTCAGTCCCTTCCCTGGCCAGAGATCGAATTCATGCTGCTGTGCTGCGGATGCTTCACAGTGTGGCACTCAACCCGCTGCACCACCAGGGAGGGCCCTATTTCATTCTATTTCTTATCATGCCCTGTATGGTACCTTTTACCTACATTAAAACCAACATACTCAAGTTTGTCAAGAATGTAAACAAAACTAAATTTTTACATATTTGAATTTTGTCCACAGGGAAATTATGGTTGGAGGAAAATAACTGAATTATATTTGAAGTTGGAAAGAATAAAGTTATATAAAAACTATGTCTAGGTAGCCTGAAAGATGGATCCAATTTTTCATTTGTAACTCTTCATGAAAAAAATGGGAAAGAGAATCATGATTACAATCCTAAATTTAGGCATTCCTTGGTCAGTATTAATAAACCTATGCAAATTAAGAATTCATGGAAGAGAAATGACAATGTAAAATGAGTCATTAGATTTATTGTTTAAATTACTTTTATTCATTTCAACTTAAAAGAAGCATGTGGGTATATGTTGAGCAAAAATGTCTCCAAAAAGAATGAATATAGGAGAGAAATGTATGGAAATTTTATCTACTAAATTAATGAAATGAATATCAATTTTATTTTTTCACAGTGAATAATTTTATCCACAGTACATTCAACAACCATATAACTGCCTTATTTCTAGATAATTATGTGTGACTGTAACTTTTTCCTGCCCTCTGAGGAAAGTATCTCCTTTTTGCAAAACTGAGAGAAGGGCAAAATGTATTTGTCTCTCACTTTGCTTCCTGTTTCTTTCAATCTCCTTTCAATTCTTCTCCCAGGCTGAGATGTTTAGTACTTCTATCATCCTCTAATGTATATTGCCAAAGTGAAAAGTAATTTGCTAAATTTCTTCATATTAAGTTACTAGGAAATTAATTATCTCCTGATCTCAGGAGTATTTTCATTTTAAAGGGAAATTACAGAGAAAGAACAATGCCTGACCACCATAAATTACTTATTAATTATAAAATCTCAGGCATCAATGGGTAGACATTTAGGTGATGAGAGACTTAGAGTGTGCTTTCAAATTATACAACATACATGATGAGCATGTCTGTGTTCAGGTGATCAGGAGATTAAGAACAATTATATATTGGAAAATAATTATACTATCTACCAAGTTGTACATGCTATCTAAAAATGTTTTGTTATACATTAGGTCTTATTAATATCTATTGACTATCAATAAATGATCACTGTTCCATCTCTAACAAAAATTTGGAGACTCTATTCCTTTGAAGAAATTAGAGCTAAGCAAATGTCTTGACCCCTCTGCTTTAATCCTAAAATCTTTGGTTGATCTTTGAAAGAAAAGTAGTGCTCCTCAAATATTTCGTTCATTCATGGACATTCTTCAATCCCTCTTATAGCTAGGCAGGGATATATGAACAGTTATGGCCAGTGAAATAGGGAATAGGGGTATACATAACTTCCATGTTAAAACACTAAATAGTTTGTGGATGCTTTTACAAAGTTCCTGTTTTTTCTTTGGCTTAGGGAATTCATCAATAACAGACAGTAAAACTATGATCTGATGCAGTGTCAAACAACCAGGATCTCTGACAATAGACCACTAAGATTCTGTCTGGCTGATTTGGACTAATACAGTAATGTAATGCCATTATAGTATTTACCATATCACCTTATAATCTACTATTCCATATAAATAGTTATTAATTTATTTTGTAGCATTTTTTTTAAAGATTTATTTATTTATGCATACAAGCACTGGGGTATAGGCCAGAGGTGTGGGGAGGTGAAAGGATTCACCACAGAGAGCCGGGAGCAGAACAGGCAGATCAACTGAAGTACACTGCTGAGGGGAGCAGCGGGCACAGCAGGAGAGGTCTGTCGCGCCATGTGGGTCCCCTCCCTGGCCGGCAGCAGGGCTCGAACTCGTGCTGCAGTGGCTGCGGTCTGCTTCATAGTGCGTTGCTTAACCCACTGCGCCACCAGGGAGGCCCATATTTTGTAGCATTATTTTTAAATACATAGTCAGAAAAATCATAGTAATATGAGAATATTTCTTGAAAAGTTAAAAATTAGACAACTAATTTAAGAGAATTATATGTGGTGATAAGATTTGCTCAATTTAATTCAATGCAATGCACCTAGTGGGCAATAACACTGTGGTATGCTCTGTGTAGACATGAGTTGGTAATAGTAACAATAATGTTATCAATAAGTATAATTAAGATGATATTAATAGTTACTACCATTAACAATGATTTTAATCAGCTAAATAAAAATAATATGCTGACTGAATACTTTGCAATTATTTCTGACTTAAAGAATCACAAAATGAAGAGATGAATGTCTGGAGTTCTAGTTTTCAAGATACAGATATCAAGGCAGAATATATCCCAATCTCCAAAATTTTCCAATACCTTGTGTGGGTCTGCTAATGCTAAGCGGCCTGTTCTGCCACCATGACTGTTGCCTGCAGTTCTGCATTCTTATGCAAGGTCAGAACTGCCCTGCAGAAACTGGCCAATCAATTATAGTAGCCAAACCTTATAAGGTGCCTTTCAAATCAATCAAGAGCTGAAAGCTTGATCACCTTGGGAAAGGTATGCATCAAAAGGTATGCCTGTGGGGCTGAGGATGGAAGCATAAACTTACTCCTGACTCATACATCAGGAGGTCTGGGGGGTGGGGGGCAAGGGCCAGTTTATGACAAGGGATCCCAGAAACTGATAAGTGGAATGCCTTGTTGATAAGATTAGAATGATGGCCCAGGGTGCAGGGTATGGTTTGATTTACAACACTTGATGGTCAAGTGGATAAGAATTATCTGGTCAGCAGACTCATGTCCCCCCAAAGCCCTAAATGACAAAAGCACATTCTTCAGTTGCACCCATCTTTTTCTACTTGTTCTCCCACTCACATAACTGATGCTGTATAATTATCCTATCACTAAAGAGGCTAAGACTCTGCTTGTTCAGCAGCATGCTGCATTGTGCAGCCTGTGCCATGATCCCATTTCTTTATCAGTGTGGTGTTGCCCAACACAACAACCTTGTATTTGAATAGTAATGCCAAATAGTTTAATGGAGAATTACATTTTTTCCACTTATCTTACATCCACTTTCTCAACTGATCCCCAATAACAGTCTCACCATTTAGACAGATCTGAGATGACAAGTAAATTTACTGACTATATATGAAAACTGAGGCTACAAAATACTGACATAACTTTTCCATGGCAACCAGTGATAACTAGCAGAGCGACACTAAACACTCTGGAAAATGAGTGTAGCAAAATGAAGATG
The DNA here is from genome assembly GCA_019455555.1 of Galemys pyrenaicus. Classification (NCBI taxonomy): domain Eukaryota; kingdom Metazoa; phylum Chordata; class Mammalia; order Eulipotyphla; family Talpidae; genus Galemys; species Galemys pyrenaicus. The sequence goes on along the minus strand of JAGFMF010011428.1, from coordinate 722,772 downwards.
CTCAGGGTGTTACATCCGTGACCTCTATGGCTATCACCTACGGCCTTGAACGCAGAAGGCGCTTGGGAAAAACATGGGCTCAGGGCGCTGATGCCTGATGGCGGACACATGGCATATGGTGTGGGCATGCATGAATGGGCATACCTGAGCCTAGGAGATCAGTGCTATAAGGGAAGCATCAGAGAACAGGGTGTGGTGGAGGGTGGTTTGCAATGGTTAAGAAAGGAAGAGGCCACGATATGTCAACAGAGAGAGCCCAAAGTGTAAAGATTAACTGGAGTATGGGAGGCCCCCCTCTGCCTGCCCTGCACCTGGTTGTATCACTACAAATGGTGTGGGAAGATTATTAAAAGCCTGAAAAAGCTATTGAGAATCCCAGGATTCCTCCTTTACCTGTCTCCCAAATTGATCAAGAATCTGCCCTGTGCATTGCTGGCACTATTAATGAGTTTTAGAAATTTTCTTTGGTAAGTATAGAAATAAGTTTAAATTAAGTTTTTTGTGTTTTTCTTCCCCCCACCCCCATTTGGTTCTTTATATCAACTATCTCTCCTAATTTATGGTGATAAGTTTTTAAAGTACAAGCCAATATTATAAAAAACACATCTAGGCATATTCATGTATCTAAGAATTTTCTATTTCCCTCATATAATGAGAATTTGAAAAAAAATAAATTAGCCTTATTATTCTTTTAATGTTGGTTAAGGTCAAGATATCCTATATAGAATAAAGCAATGCTTATTACAGAAAGGAAACAAAGAGGTAAGGAGCAGGGAAGGGGAGGGAGTTGAGAACAGAGACAGAGACAGAGAGAGAGAGGGAGACAGAGAGAATTTTGAAGTTCTCTTTTTAAGAATAAGAGATAAGGCATTTGATGAAACTTCAGTCAACCACACAAGCAAGTGGTAATTAACTTGGCTCAATGTTATGCTGATATTTTCCATCTCCATTTATATTTACTAATATTAGAATGAACTCAGTTTAGCTTCATCTGCCATTTTATCAAAGTAGTATGTAATTAACCCTTCAACATCATCATCAGGTTAACTAGAATATTGCTTCAATCCATCTTCAGGGTATCTGATAAAAGTTAATATAAGTTAATCCACAATTCTTCCATTCTTTAGCTAATGGTGGCAAGCAGTATGTCAATAGATGATTATTTTAAGATTATATCAGTTATGGATGATTCTTTTTCCTATAAAAATTATGGATGCTGTTTTTAACACAGTTTCTAAGGGACTAGCCTCTTCTTGTTTTTTATTGGTTAAAAAAAAAAAATCATTATCGATGCCAGTGAATTCATTAGAAAATTCTTTTCAGATCTCAAGATCCATACTTCCCAAGTTGGAAACTTCTATACATATCTGTTTTTCCAAGTACTTCATCCCTTGCCTTTTTAAATCACTAAGCACATTGACAAAATTTTAATTATTCCCTAAAAGTGCACACCTGTTTTGATTTTTCCACTAGAGAACAAAATTAGCCAACTGGTTTAGAGGTATGCTTTGGTTCATTGTGCTTGAATTTCAGCCTTCTCCTCTAAGACAGAAAAGGGTCTTACTTATTGATTAATTTGAAAAGAGAAAATTTTTAAAAATTAGAGTGAACTAAATTCTCCAGCTCTGTTAGTAAGTATGCAAAGATTTAAAAGGCTGTATAATTGATTTGCAAATGTTTTCTTATTTTAAGTAAACTCACGAATGTACCTTGAATAAAGCACTTCATAATTATAGTCATGCATGAAAAGTACAGTGACCATTCAGTTATCTAAACATGTGATTCTCAATGCTTCTTCATGCAAATAATATAACCACCAATTTTTTTTTTAATTCTCAAGCATTGCTTTTCCATTCATCCAGCTAAGAAGTCAAGTGTTTATCTTTCTTCCTGCCCCACAATTTCAGCAAGGTTATAATCTCTGAGGAAAGACCTAAGGGATGCTGTACAAATTAACTTACTATTGGGTATTTACACTCTCATTTTTCTCATAGTTTTATTTTCCTGGTGTAATTGAGCTGTAATAATGTAGGAAACACAGCTAAAGAAAAGCAGGTGAATAAATAAATACAAATCCAGCTAGAAGAGACTTCCTTTCATCTCAGCCTACTAGTAAGGAAATAGATTAGATACACATTTTCTGAACTATTTCTTTCTAATTTAACAAAACTTAGAAGGGATGTGGTACACCCAACTGCAAAGTATGAATTTAGAAAGAACAAAATAAATCTAAAGGAATAAAAACTGTAAGTTTCAAACATATACACAGGGAGAAACTTCTCCAAATGAGTTATTTCTGAAGCTATATATTCATATATGTGCATATATACTCATACAAGTAGATGGAATTAAACTGAGCTTTAAACATGCATGAACATACTGCTTATATATACTTAAACACACAATACAATAAACTTAAGACATTTGCTATGTTCCTTCTTTAAATCTGTTGGCCACCAACATCTTTACTTTCTTCAAAATTGAATGACAAAATGGGAAGAAGAAAAGAGATGAGACAGTTCCAATAAACGCCATGAACAACGTTTATGGAACACAAAATAATGGAACCTTGATAACCAACAGTCTGCATCATTTACTAAGGGCCTTAAAGTTTTTAGAACTTTGGAAATGGTTTTCCACCTCTTTTTGGACAAAAGTGATTTCCAAAACAGAAAGGCTAAAAAGAATAAGAAATAAGGAACTTGAAAGCACTTACAACTGATCGGATGTTATTTTCCTTTACCAGCTTCAGAGATGATTTATAGCAATTTGCAAGGTCTTCTTTGTGGGAACCATTTAAATGGCCTCTGGCTATTGGCCCTACAGTATGGATGACATCTGTAAATGTAAAAGTAAGAGAAAATAGGATAAGCAAGATATTTTTCACTTTTCACATAATTGGAGCTTTATTTATTTTAGATATTTAAATTGGAGTCTGGAGACAAGTATGCTAAGAAATATTGATGATGCAGAGTCTTCTCTGATAAAATATTTTGGAATAACACAGTCTCCTAAAGTAGGTAATTTCTTACGAAGGTGATAATTGTGAAAAAGAATCCTCTAATTGTTCCACTGTTATTGGTCAGATTCAAGTGAGACAGATTATAATGTAATATATGAATAATTGGCACCCTTGCAAAAGACAAATTCATGGTGAGAAATAAAGTGAAAATAATTGCCTACAAAATGAATATTCTGAACTGGCATGGAACCAAAGAAGCAATGCTACACATGCTTTACATCACTTTACATGTAAATAAGACAACAGTTTCAAGCGTTATACATAATAATAAAGGACAAGTTTCTGAAAAACATGTGAAGATACTTTATAAAAACCCAACAAAGATAATTTTAAATTGTTCTTAGCAATTTTATTTTATAGACCACTAATTCTTACATCATGAGGTATGACAGGGAACACAGTCCATAATAATTACCCACTTTCAACTTTTTATTATATTAAAACTTTCAAATAACAATATTTATTTCTCAATCTCTATTTATGTTGGAAGACAAAAAATTTGATTTTTTACATATAAAGCTAATATTGTGGTATTTTTTAATCTCTATTCAGAAAAAAAAAAAACCTGTATTCAGAGAAATATTGTAAAATAACTGTCCTATATCTGACAATTTTAAACTCATAATTATAAGAAAGAAAGAATGCAAATTTTAATCAAAATTGCTTGAAAACGCCTTATGCTTCTGCTTCCCCATCTTTTCCATTATGTGAATTATTTGCCCATTTCATTGCTATAAGTAACCAAAAACAATCAACTTTAATCATAAAGACAAATTTGGTCTCAATCAGATTATAATGAATTGAAATTGTGTGCTTTAGATAGTACCACTTCATTTAAACAACAATGATGAAAGAATAAAAAATACAATACAAACATGAGACTATGGAATAGTTCTAATTTTCATCTGAAGATCCGTAAATTTCAATAGTATCAAGTAAGACACTGAGAGAAAAATCTTTGTTAATCGCCTGATAAATGTCAAGAATATTACCTGATGTTTGAGAAAATCCCCAAAATACTGGTTTCAACTTTTAACTGCGAAATTACTTAAACACTTTTAGGTAAGATTAAAGATACATTTTGATCAAAATAGACAGAAAACATTACCAGTGAGTTTATGCAGATGTTATTACAGGTAAACTTGATTTTTTTAAAGTAAGAACTGCTAATAAGAGAGGATATAAGGAGATTAACTTGCATTTAGAATATATATAAATATAGATATCTGCAATTTTGTAGTATCAAGTGTTGCATATATTGAAGCATTATAAATCTGCAATATGTGTACTGAACTTTTATATAAATATATTTGCTTGTTTCAAATGCATGAAGAAGGAAGATTGTGCTTGGTTTTCCCTATTTTTTTTTTTTTTTGGTCATTTCTTATTTGGGCCCAGCTGTGATATTTTAAATTAGTTAATGAATACAAATGAAAGAAAAGTTATAGAGTAAAAACACAGAATTCTATAGGGTAGCTTTTCCTAAAGTGGGTTCATGAGGAATTAATATAAAGGTCAACGAAATTTGAGAATCACTGAGTGCAATTAATTCAAAACAGTTACATTAGTGCAACGATTTTTCTGGACATGTAGTATGGTACAATGAATGGTATATCTCCTGGAAGGAATACATAGTGCTCTGTTCCCAAAATACATTGACTACTGAAATCTTGTCTTGCAGATTTTTCATGGGACTGAGTTTCCATAAATTAACTTTTAGGAAATGTTGTTTCAGGGCAATTTTGACACCCTCATTGCCATTATTGAATGTGAACTCTGTTTGCTGTTTATTTCACATTCCCCATAGTGAACCACTGTACATCTAACAATTAGGAGTCACATGATAACACCTGGCTTCCATTATGATTGGCAAGTGTTGAAGATCAAGAATAGGCACCTTGCATTTGGAGTCATAAAAGATACATCTACCTAAGCAAAATTAATGGAGGGTTTACAGTTATAAACAGAAGAAAAGAGAGGGGGGAGACCATAGTAGCAGTGAAGAGTGACATAAACCATTCTTTTGTTTTCTTAGCCATCATTGTCCACATAAATGTATTTATAAAAAAAATACTCCTTGCATTTCCTCATTTTTCCATTTCACTTAAAGGTATGAGGACAATGCCTGATAAATGAGCTTCCTCAACATCCAAATATTGATCTCTTCTAAATTAACAGTATCCAGGATCAGGTGTTTTTATCAACTAACATGATGACCACTCTCAGATCCACAAAACTGAAATGAGTATGAGGCTCGGAAGGAAATTCGCTTCATCATTTTAATTGTTCATAATAATAAAAAGTAACTCTGCCACAACAAGGATTTCCTCCTTTTCTGTAATAAAATTCAGTCAACAGGGCTTCCTTCCCATTCCATTCCAGCCCAGACACACAAGCGTCCCAAAGGAAGCATCATTTCATTGGTTACTACCTTTGTTTCTATATCTGTAAAACAAATCAACTGCTTCTATGATCTCTGAGGTCTCTTCTGTAGCATCATTAATATTTAATCTTGTAATGGAGACAGATGAAATACAGAATAATGTCTGAACTGTAAAGGGAGACCTGAAACATGGCTAAGTGGCTATGTAAGTATTGGATCCTTTTTCAGCCTCAACATATTATAAATCATTCTTTCACAGTAATAGTTTCAAAATCCATTGATTGAGAACAAGTTAGAGACAAATAGCTATTATAATTTTAATGAGGTTTTGTAATAATTTTCAATTTATTAAACAAAATAGCATCTTTGGAGTGGACATATATATTGAGTTATATGCATTCAGTCCATGAACAATACTTTATCTTGCATACGAATTTATGAATTTATCAGTAATTGTATAAATAATATAAATAAAAGTATTACTTTGATGCTTGATGCATTCAGAAGCTTACAAAATGGCAATTATAAACAATGACAGCACCAGAGGCTGCTTTCATTACTATTTTCAGACCTGTAAGTGTTAATATTTTGTTAAGTCACAAGTCCCAGATCTAACCTATCCAGCTTTGTGACCTTGGGGAAGTCATTTGCCAGTGGGCTTTTGACTTTGAAATGTTAAGAAGGAATTGAGTTAAGGTGGTTTCTAAGAATCTTTGCACCTTTCTAAAGTAGGTCCTCTTCTATAAGCTCATCAAAAATTAATCAACTGAGTATTAATAGTCTAATTTACTCTTGTCCAGTTAATGAGCATCAGTCATGATTCATGTTTCTCAAGCATGCTTATAAATGAGGTGTAAATTGGTACCAGCCACAGAGTTTTAAATATGTCTGTCATAATAACAAAGGTAGATGCCTACATAAACCCTAGGGTGGCATCCTATAAATAAAATGCTTAGAAACAACCTAAATATCCATCAGTAGGAAACTAAAATAATAATATATTTATACAGTGAAATGCATGTATCTAAAAAAGGATAATGAAGACCTATATATAGACATGGAAAAAAAGATGCAGAAAAGTGTGTTTAGAGTGATACTACTAGTATAACAGTACCCCCCAAATACAGGAAAATGTTGACCAGTACCTGCATAAAACATCTCTGGAAGAATTAAGCAACTAACACACTGATTAACTACTAGAGGAATGATGAAAGGTACAAAGATGAGATATATTTGGACAACAAGACTTCATAGTTGTTGTAGTTTTTGCTGGTCATGTTATATGAGTGCATATTTAATTTTGATACTCAAAAATTAAATAATGCATCAAAGTAAACAGTACATAATTTATTAAATTTTTCTGGGATCCCATCTGCCATACCCCTATAGTAAAGAATGTGCCTTTCAACAGCGACTTTGAAACAAAGGAAATTTAAACAGTGCCAAGGTGGGGGATAGGTCACTGTGAATTCTACTCAGGTGCTCACAATTTCAAGAAACTATTCAGGCTCCCGGTTCAACAATAACTTGGTTTATTAACAAACAGGTGATGTGGAGTGGGGGAAAGAGTTTCTAAGGCCACGGATGACTGGCTGTATCACCCAGATAGTGTCCAAAGTGTTCAGTAGTACAAAGAAAGACCACTCATTCAAGATGGTGCTGTCATTTGCAGGAAGGCCCGAAGCCTGCGGCACAAGATTCAACTCACCGTGGCAGCTGAAGTTACAGAAGTGTCTTGCAACCATCCCAGACTGGGTAGGGTCATCATCGTGTCAAGCAGTCTCCATGTCTTAGCCACCTTCATACTGTCTATCATACTCCACCGCCACATTTAGGCTTCTCCTCCCATGCCGCGCGGCGTCCCCGTGACGCTAGTCTTATATACCTCATGTCCCAGCCCAGGTGCACCCACTGGCGCATGCCCAGTTAGGCATGCGTGCAGAACCGCAGGTGTCCATCATAACACCAATGGTGGGACTGCGGAAAAGCCCGACAACCCTTCATTTACCTTACAAGCAGCCAGGCTGCTAGTGACAGACACCAGCCCAGACAATATCAGAGACAGCAGCACCGGGAGGAGGGCTGGGGCATCGGAAGCAGCAGCCAGTTCTCCATGATAGCCAGACAGAGGTCAGCAGCACTGACAGTGCCAGAGAAGAGCCCCCTCTGAGAGCTAACAGTCCTGTAGAGACCCCTACCCAGGCCAGCAGGTGACCGTGGAGGCCTGGCCAGAGGCAGGAGCAGAGGTTAGGGCTGCGGTTTGAAATAAAAATTAAATGTGAAGGTCTCGGAAATTTACTAAAGTCTAGGAAGTTCTTCCTCTGAGGTCTGGATAAGTCTTCCCCATCAGTCTGTATGCAACGTTTTTCCAGGAGATGGACCAAGGACTCTGCATATGGGAGCGTCTGAGCAAATCCAAGTCCCTGGCCTCTCAACTTACAACCTTGCCTGTCGAGCCTGATTGGCCGCTTACAGCGCCCGTGCTGTGACTGGCGCAGGGCAAGCTCCAGTCAGACTGTTTCATTTTCTATTCAGTGTCAGAGCAGAAGGAAAACCTAAGCCTGTGACCCAGATCCACCCAAGGTGAGGTCTGGGCAGGTTTGCTGGAGGTGCACTGGGGTCTGCAGGGCCAGATGCCCTTCCCTGAGTCAGGTGTATGCCACCGGAGCCGAGCCTGGTAGACTGCATCCTGCAGCCTTTAAATACATTCACGTCTGCAGTAGTGTGAGCCCTGCTGCGCGCATTTCCATTTCTCTATAAATATGCAAATACCGTTAAATTTTGAAGGTGTCACTCCAAGGGATTTAACAGAATAGCTCCACTAGCTATAGCTTCCTTTTGTTTTATGCTCTACCACAATTACATAACCTACATTATACTGTAATATATATTTTATAAAAATTATATAATATAACTTCTCTATCACAATTATTTTCAGATGAAAATTAAGATTTAAAGGATGGACAAATGGCATTTTAACCCTATCTGGCTAGAATCTATGTAGTTGTATTATAATTTTAATATGAAAACTGAGACTGATAATGACATAGAGTACTGAGATATAGGTCTTAGATACTTGAATAACCAAAAAGAATTTTGAATAATAATTAAGATATTTACAGATAAAAAGAAAATAGAGAAATACAATCTATTTTCCTTGGTTAAGGGAATCAGAATAATAGGCACACAGTTACAGAACAGTGTTGACATACAATATGACAAAGAAAATATGATTATGAATAAAATTTTCCCAAGGTTACTACCTATTGAGGGAAATGGCGTACATTTATCTATTTAAATTTTGGTATGTTTGTCATGAATCCCATTACTTTATTCTCATATTTTGTATACATGCACATTCTGTTAGGTTACTGCTGTGGTAGAAATGACCCCTAAACCTGATGACTATAGATAAGAGCAACCATGTTATTATTTCTTATCATTTCTGTGTGTTGAAGTTACTGAAAGTTCTTGTTTAAGTGTTTCTTACATGGTTGCAGTTATGTGGCACTAATCAGCACCTGTGTGTGCCTGCAACAGCTAAGGGCTAGCAAGGCATCTTTCCTTCTTCAGGAAGTCTCAGAGACTCTCTATGTGGGTTATTCTGGGTTTCTTCATAGCACGCAACTCAGAGACCTGATGGCTCATGTGAAAGCTCAGTGTTCTAGGAGCAAAGTACCAGATGTGGACATTGGGCCCCTTTAGCACCAGGCCAGGGAGTCACAAAGTGCTACTACCACTAAAACCTAGTGGTTGCAAATGTCACAAATCCTCTCCATTTGAAATGGAGACACATCAACTCCATCTCTTGATGACAAAGAATGTCGTGCACATTTTAAAACTACCACAACGCAGGACTTCCCAGACATGTGGAAGTATATTTTGGTTAACACTATTTATCAGTTATAAAGTTTTGTGGTAGATAAGAAACTAGAGAAAAGGCTAATGTGATTAAGTCTATTTCTATAAGGAGCTCTCAGATCCATTAGTAGGTCAATTTCTCATTTAATAAAACTCAGAGGTAAAGAAAAATGAGGACACAAGATTAATATTTTATTAATTGTACATACACCTAATATGGAGATCATAATGAAACTATAGGTCCTAGGCAGAATTGCTTGGTTTGGCACTAGGTTTGTTATTTTTGTTTTTGTTTTTTTTTCCACCTTAAAGACTGACAAGAACTTGTAGGCAAAGGAAAGGACAGACATGGCAGTTACAGAATCAACATCGTCTTTCCTGTGAGTACTAATAGTAATGTTTTTTCCCCTCAAATGTCCAGTCCAGTTCAAGAAAAGAAAAGCAGCCTTCGTACACTTGAAACCCTTTCTCACACAAGTCAGGAAAGTCAAGAAAACAGGAATGCAATTTGTACATTTAATCAACATTTCAAATGCAACCCCCCTGAAGAGGTATCGAAAATGAGATGGCAGGCCCTTTTGTGCTTTATCAGACTAAAGTGTGGCAAGACAAATGGAACCTGTTTTTGCTCATCTATTTCTGAAATCAATCAGCCTATAAATCAACTCTTTTGTTTTGAAGCAATAACCACCACCTTGAGCTCCCCCACCTCGATTTATCCTGGGAAATTAGTCTGAACTCTATAGAAAAGGAGGGTAGGATAGAAGGTTTTCTTTGGAGGGGGCGTGGGGGAAAGTCAGCTTTCATTTACAAAAGTGTAAATTGAAAAATGTGTGATTGGAATGCCAAATAAATATTGAAAGCAGTAGAATTACTTACAAAGATTCAATCAGACTTATCCTTGGCAAAACAAATGCAGCAAAAACACTCTGCGAAAAAAATATTAGCATAATGAATTTTGAAACAAATGAGAGTGCACATATAGGTTTCTCTCATCGTTTTCCATTTGAGAAGCTACTGTGTTACATTCAAACTGTTAATGAACAGTCAGACCAAGTGTAGAATCAATTACACATTGCTTTCATTCACTCCACTCTTGTATTCATAAGCATAATCGGTCCATCTAACAGACTGCATAATGATGCCGTGCCCTGTCAATCATATTCAAATTGCATGAATTTTAAGGAGAAAACCAAGGCATGGAATTAAACTGATTTTCTTTTCTGAAGGTAAAACCACAAAACTAATCACTAAAGGTACTATTTGTAAATCTTATTGGCCAATTTATATGATAAGCACCACCAATCTATGTATTGAAACAGAATATTTGAAGTTCAGCAAACAGGAAATTGAATTACAACCTGATAGCATTACAAAGTAAATGCTGCTTTTCCTGTCCGTATAGGTCAATGTTTTCATATATACATTTTCGAAGCTTGTCTTTATTATATTTCAAGAAACAATCAGTTGTGCATAAGGAGTTCCTTTGCGATCTGTAGCAAATACCAGTTAGAATATACTTCAACTACAGCCCTGAAGCATGGTTCTAAGTTTGGATTATGCTCCCATACATTTCTCCAGTTGCATGATGGATTTCTTTGTATGTCCAGAAGGACTATAGTCATCAAACTCTTTGCATGAATTTAGAATAAACTAGCACTTACAGTGTTATTTTCTGGTCCACTTTCTTTTGAGTCTGTGAGTTGATCCTGTTTTTTGTTTGTTTGTTTTTGTTGTTGGTTACAAAGATCTTTTAGCTTACCTCTCTTAGACTCCTTGGTGCTATGGTTCCCTAAATAAGAGGACTATGCCTAAGACTATACAGTAGCTAATGTTGCAGGTCATAAAGGCAAATAACTCACTGTCAGAGTTTGAATGAATAGACCCAGCTCAGTTTGAGACTTGTTCCGATTTTTACATAAGAATGTGATGATTTTGCTGTGTTTTGGATATCATGTGCTTACAATATGTTTCATGCTTCATTGACTTCAGTGTTGTGAGGTTTTTATGCTTAAATTGAAAGGTTTAAGACATAAAACATTATTTGAACAATTTCTGCTAAAATGTTACCTTTGACGTTAAAAAAGATAGAAGAAAATGACAAAGCTCATCTTTATATTTTTATCAATTCTTCCTCTTATGCCAGAGATCTCTTTAAGGTGAAACCTGTTGATGGGCTGAGATCTCATTTCTAATAATACAGATCGAAATTCGTATAAAAGGGATATTCTGTGGTAAGCCATTTATAGAATCTTTAGATTCCATAGGGCATCTGTATTACAATTGTGTTATTCCCAACAGAGAAGGGTCTCAGAGACTGTGGGAAGCTAAATTATCTGCAAAATTCTAACATTTTACATCATTTTAGAATGACTCCAAAGAGAACACATCTTAGAAGGAAGTGAGTCAAATACATGGCATTTCTAATGCTTCAATAGCAAGGGTGAAGGGAGGTGGAGGTCCAGATTGACAATATGACTTTTTCAAGGAAGATAATAATAAGGTCTTTGTTCTGGTTCAAGGGATGGCAGCAATTTACAGCATTTTCAGAGAAATGCAAAACTAGTACTTTATTAGAAGAAGGGGGAAAGGAGGCTTTAAAAATACTATCTAGTGGGTAAAAATAAATTAATGTTAGTCTACAGTAAGGGTAATTCTACAGTTGCAGAAGATAAGCTAAGATTGCAGAATGCAGAGAGGTTAATGATGGGACAGGCAGCCCGATGTTGTGGTTGCAGGTACCTCTTATTGCTCTTCTTCAGTTCCTTTCCTACTGCCAGTGTGGACCAGAAAGACTCTTCTGTAATTGTCAACTCAGTCATTAATTTTGTCCTTTACTAAAAAAAAATATTTATTGAGACTCTACTATGTGCCAGGAACATAATGCAAACATTACATTTACAAAAGAGGTATTGGTCATTTCTAACTCAAGACTTCTAGTATCAAGAGAGCCTTTCTATCTTTGCTTCCTAAAATTCTCCCAATTCCATAAAAATAAAGAATTTTCCATCTTTGAAGACGTGATTCATGAGCCCCAATACAAGAATTAATTTTGAACTCATTTCTTCTCTTTTGGTCTCCAATATCATGTGTTTTTGACATGTCATTAGACTTTTACAACAATAGTCTGAGAAGTTTTCATGTTTTGGCTCCCCGATAATATTGTATTCTGCCTTGGGAAACAAATCATTTACTGTCATTGGAGGCAATCAAATATGAGAATATGTGCTCCAAGATTCTTTGTATTCTGCAAGAGACTAAATGTCCTGTCTTCATGTACAGACTCTATGCTTCTGCTACACATGTTTGAGTTACCCACCAAGCAGGAATTCTAAGGGAACAACTGTTTATGGATAATTAGTGAATCTATATGTGATTAAATAAAACTTGGCCCAATACAATCAATCTCAACAGATGATTAGAGAAAACAATCAAGTTTCCTCTAAACTTGATTAGAGTTTTTTCTCTAAACTCTAATCAAGTTTAGAGCAAACTATGAAGTTGTTTCTCTCTAAACAACTTCATAGCTTAGAAAAGAAACAATGAAGTTGAATGGACACTCTAGGCTGGGCAAGCAGTGGAATGGAGTCGTACTGGTTCAGATCTTCAACAGACATTTTTATAGACCTTAGAATCTTTTTCTTCACAGAAACAATCAGCAAATCTGATCAAAGATCTCATAATAGCTGCACTACAGATTATAAAAAAAAATTCTAACACCATTACATTCTTAACAAAAGCTATGAGATTCTAAAGATTTCCAAACAGGAAAATAAAAAACGTGGTGTCTCCAATGCTTTTTTTAGAAAGAGACAGCTAAATAAGTACATTTTATATGTGTCATTTCCCTCATCTGCATATGGCTCATTTTGGAATAAATTTGCTTTGTTCTAGAAATGGATTTTAGTTTTTAAATCACAAAATGAATAATGACAGATTTTGTGCATCTTCTCAAAGAATAAGTGGGAACACTACTTATATTTCTTTAAAAAGTAGCTTCTTGGGGCTACCCTGGTTATACAGGGGTTTCAGTCTCAGTGCTATCGAGCTACCTCCAGCCTCTGGCATGAGTTTGTTCCCCACCAGGGAGCTAATCCACATATAGCACAGCAGACTTCTCCTATCTCACCTATTGCTCCCCTCAGCAGTGGATTTCAATAGATCTGCCTGTTCTGCTCCCCTCTCTGTCTCTAGTGAACGTTCTCACCCACCACAACTTTTGGCCTAGACCCCAGGTCTTATATGCATAAATAAACAAAAATAAGTCTTAAATAATTAAAATATTAAAAATAAATCATAATAAATAATAAAAAAGTAGCTCTGGGGTATAATGAATCCACCTCTCTAACAAAATAAATCAGGTTTAATTCCTCTGGAGACTGGTTTATTCAAATGACTATTTTAGATTTTAGCTATTCCATAAATTCACAACACTATTTTTAATCTATCTCTACTCTCAGGGTATACACATTCACAGCAAATTCTAAGCCTAAATTTCTAAAGGAACACTTGGATTTACAGAAGACAATGAAAGAAATTAAGAATTATATTAATATAGATACTAAAAGAAAGACTATTAAAAATTTTATATTCTGAAATTATATTCATGAAATTATATTTTCATGAGTTTAGCTTACTCAATTTCAACAATGTGAACAAGGCAGTGAGAGTAACACCATATTTAAATAATAGGGTTATTTCAATAACCATGCTCACAATGACTTTTCTCTAGCATAAACATAAGCAGGTGGCTTAGATTTGTGAACTCCTAGATCAATTTACATTTTTACCTACATGTCAGCAATGATGGGTCATTGTACATGGTTTGTTTTTAGACTTTACTGGTTTCTGGACCTCTTTAAACTCTTAATAATTAAAGACTTCAAAGAACTTTTGCTTGGGTACTTCATATCTATCAGAAAAGATCATAAAAATGTATCTACTGTTAGCTATGAGGACATTGATATTATTGCATGTCATGTAAACTCTAGAAAAGTTCACAGTACACTCAAGGGAAAAAGAGTGAAAAATGCAAATAGCCTCTAAGTATTATTATGAACATGATATTGACATCATAAAACCCTTGTAAAAGGGGTCCCGATTACAATTTGAAAATTGCTACAGTAGAGCTTCTTGCTGTGCAGATATAGTAATTAAATATAACTACTTCCCTTTCTAATGCAAAATGAACACCATTAAAAATTTTATCTGGTCCTTAGGTTTGAATAGTGACCTCTTTCAATTGAACAGGGATAATCAGAAGTATTAGACTTGTTAAGAAATTAATATTTCTCTACTTCAACTATTATATGATTTAAAGGATTTTAAAAGAGTAACAATTACCAGATGAAATTTTTCATTTTGGTTAACTTTTAAATATGGATTTATTTCTCTTTCCTTTTATCTGAGAAGGTGATGAGGTCATTTCTACACATCAACCTCTTAACAATGCAGAAGTGCTTTTTACATCAGCAGCTTGCAAGAACTCAAGGAACAAATTTCAAAATGACTGCTGCTATCACACAAATTGATTCTAGTTGAGAAGAAAACAGTGTCTTTAAAAATAATTGTACAAGACAGCATGAAATAAAACAAAGAAAGTTCCTTCTGGATCATAAATTCCAAAGAGAAATCATGGCAATGATGTTACTTCCATCTTTGAAGAGTGAGTTGGAAGCAAGGAGACCAGTTAACATTAAACTAGATTGACATGAATGAAAAGCGAGGTATATAATTCAAGAAACTTAAACTAGCAAACTTTGATGATAGTTTCAAGCCAGGTAGAAGAAGGGAAGAATCAACATTTATTTAGAGTAATTTCATTATGGATGACTGAAAGGATGATAGAAATTGGGAAATTGGAACAGTAATTGAGAATTGAGCTCTGATTTTTTTTTTTTTTTTGGTTGTCAAGCCTTCCGAAAATTTACTCTTTACATATATAATATATATATATGTATACACACACAGATGGACACTGAGAATAGTAAAAGAAACAAACAAAAATTGTACAATGGAAGGTTACTAATATTTCTGTATCAAAATAATTTTTTTAAACTTTTTCTTTCCTTGTTGATTTTGGACCTGGCGTAGAATTGCAAAGGAGAATATATTATGGAGCCCTTAAAATATGATTCATTATGAGTTTAAGATTCAAAGAGGTCAATATGTGCCTGTGCAAGATTATTTAGCAGAAGCAATTAATGTAAAACCATTCAAAGAAAACCTTTCTTACAGTAATTCAGATGTCAGGAATAAAAAGTTTGCATAGAAGCTGTGTTAGTTAAATGATTAATATCAGCTTCTAAAACAAAGAAATACCTATAAAGAACTAAATAATACCTGAAGATTGATTGTGTAAGACAAAGAATAAAAATTGCCATTTTATTCCCATTTTTATTCATAAATAGTTTAGTGGTTGAGATGATGATAGAGAGATACTGTGATGGGAGAAGTCAGTAATGTAGAGTTTGGCTGGATTTCATATAAGTAGAAAAAAACATGTTATAGATCAGTATCTAGAGATTGTAGGAAAAAGAGTTCATTAAAATACACAATTCTATTTTGACAAGTGTATGTCAGGAAAATACCAGAAAAGAAATCTTCAGCCTCCAACTGAAAATTCCACTCACCAAATGGATGAACTTTGGCAAATTACTTTTCTTCCTCTGTAAAAACACAATAATATCTACTTCTCAAGTTGTTTATGGAAAATAAATTATATATTATGTGTGAACGAATTAAGCACAGTACCTAATAGTCGATGAACTCTGCCGTGACCATCATTATTATGTGGATATAACTGTGTTCACTATGTGCATAAATGGAATAACAGAAAGTACTTTCATATTTCATTAGTACTTCATTATTACACTCTCAACATTCATAACTATTCATATTAAACAGTTATGTAGGAATTTATATTTCATTGTCTAATATCCTTCTAATTCTTGGACCCTTGGTCTCTTTATTAATTTTTTTCCCCCTGAGTAATTCTTTCAGAGACTTCTGTATGGGGGAATTTTCTAAGTCACAAGATTTTTAAATACCTTTAGTTTGTTCCATTTGTTCCATTTCTAAATGCAAACTTTATGGCATGTATGGTTCTAGATTCAAATTAATTTGTCTCTTAGACTTGAAAGATTTTGATTCTCTCACTACTACCATGAGAAAAAGTCAATTTGAGTTTTACCGCTATAAGTAATAAGTAAGCTATTTTTTTTTCTTTTTCCAGAAACTTTAGGAATTTCCAAATAATATTCTTGGAATTCTGACTATTACCTACAGTCTTTCAGGACAGGGCTAGTTTTACCCTTTTAGTCATCAGGCTATTATGATTCATTTTTTGCCATTCTTTCTAGAACTCTTAATAGGTAAGTTTTACACTAAGGGTAAGTCTCTCTTTAGTCAAGTCTTTACTTTCTCTCAAAAATTTCATCTGCTGTAGATTCAAAGTAGTTCGTTGACTTGCACAATGAATCAGTAAGTTCATTTTTAACCATGCCCTTTCTATTATGCCTTCTTTCATTTGAAACTATTGCCCTTTTTTAATTTTTAGGAATTCCATTACTCCCTTCTCATTACAGTATGTTTTTTCACTTCTATACATATCCTATACAATCCATTAGTCTAGCAAACTTTTTACAGATTATAAGTTATTTTATTGTCTGGGCTAAGAATAAAGACAAGCTCCTAATGGATTTGTCTTCATTTAATGAACATCTTCCTATATTTCCATGATATTTCCTTTGTCCTGTACAACTTTTATATATTTTCATCAAATTTGTATTTTTATGCAAATGACAAATCATTTGGCAGAGCACATCTAGGAAGGAAATATAAAAGTAATGTAATTGCTGAGCTAATTACACAAATGGACATTTTAACAGAGATTATATTCCTCATGTAGTTAACAGCTGATTTATGTATGTTGCTAAATTCTTCACAACTTTTATTAAATGTTAAAAGGTATTATTGTAATTCTCTAACATGATAAAACTGCATATGCTACCAAATTGAAAATATGCATATACAGAGAGAAAAAAATAGAAAGAAAAAAGAATACAAACAGTATTTCTATTACTCAAAACACAGTTATCCATATTATCCAAGTAATTTTATAGTGCTTCCTTTAGAAGTGACAAAACATTGTTCCATGCCAGACCTATTTTGAACCTCATTTTTATAAGTATTAAACATATAAAATAAAAATAGTTTACACATTTACCAGTAGGAAATAGTTCAAATTTGAAGTTGTTTTTAGAGACCTAATTATTATGCATTAATTGCAAATCCTATTTAAACTACTTAAACTAAAGGAATATTTATTTTTACCCCAAACATTAGAAGTATATGTCTTGTTACAAACTTAGCTGTTTAGAAATATTTCAAGAATAAATACATTAAGAAGCTGAGTTATTTTTCAAAATATCCTTGCTGTGTAGCATTTTGAATACATAGGCATATTATAAGTAACACATTTTGATAGAATTTTACGTTTTACTACTTATTTCATTCTGAAAGACTAATCTCTACAACAATAAACTAAGAGTGTGTTCAACAATGCTATACTCTAAAGAACAACATATTTTAACTCTTCTAATAGAACTGTCATCAATAAATTTATTGATAGAATAGATATGTGTCCATGGAATAAAATGAAATATGTTTATTTCTTTTAATGCTCTTAAAGACACTTTGATGAAATAATTTATAAAAATTTAAGAAATTAACTTTGGTCTCATTTCTAGGTCAAAGTATTTGTTCATGACTTAGGAATCCATGCAATGTTCTTGGAAGCCTCAGGTTCTAGAAGCCTCTAAATGCCAAGTCTGAAGTTGCTGGAAGCCAAATGTCTCGTTACCACTTTCCTGGACATGGCACAGAAGAATGATGTCATATGTGGTTCTGGCCTGGGAGATTCATCACATATTTTATGTATACTATGTTTGAATAGTTACAAGACTCTGTGTAAAGCACACGGTGCCAAGGGAGAAATAAAGTATTTTCCTACTGTTGGAAAAGGTAATTTTCCTTGGAATTTTCTTAAGAGAGAAAAAGCAATCTTCCTTCCTAGGACATGGCTGGTTATATTTGCAGCTTCTGATAAATCTGGCTTTATCTTAGCATTCATTCCAGTGAAAACTCTCTAGACTCACCAGAAATATAGGTCCTCTTACAAACCACTTTCTTTTAGAAATATCTTCCTCATTATTCCTTACAAGATATCACTGCCACCTTGTAGAAATACCTTCACCAAAGAAATAAAGCTTAAAACCAAAAAAGTCCATATCCTACTTAATAACTCACCCTAATTCCTCCCAGACCAAAACAATGGCCCTCTTTTGACTTACTAGGAATTTTCTAACCCAGTGAGAACTCTGTTAATATTAGAGTTTTTTGACTGGAAAAGAAGAGGCCTCTTATGGCAATTCTTTGATGGGAAGGACTCTCAATAGATACTGCTTTTGATAATAGCAATGTTCTTATGGTGTGCCTGTCAATTAATCATGAATTCTTGCTTTATCAATAAACAATGTCCTCCTTTTGCTTCTCCTTAAGAAGTCTGGTTCAGTGTCTCTCAAATGTGAGAATACAGCAAAATTTTCTAGAGAGTTTCTTAAACACAGGCATTAGTTAATATTACCAGCGTTTCTGGTTCAAAATTCTGGAATGGAGGGGGCACCAAGAATTTATGTTCCTGACAAGTTTCTAAGTGATCTTGATTCTATTTGTATAAGAACCATATTTTGAAACAGCACTTTTACAACAATTTTGGTAGCCTGCAGTTTTCTTACCAAAATTTTAACCATGACTTCAAGTTCTAATTTTGATTTTGCCCAATAGATTTACTAAAGTTACCAGTTAAAAGCATAACAATTACACTTCCAGCTATAATTTTTATTTTTATATTATATAATATATGTAAATGACCATGTGTTATTAACTTCTATGACATCTCCTGACCTGCCATACCTGACTGTCACACACACTAATGACAATCTATAGTTTTAAATGTTTTCATGCAGATAGATTTTCAAAAGCAAAATGTGTCCAATTTCTACTTTAATTCTCATACATTACAGCAAAGAGTCACCAAGATAACTCCATTCTGGATACAAATTGTAGCAGGAAAAACTCATTTCAGATGAAATGTCAACAGAACATTAATAACATTAATTGAGAAATAATTTACAAGAATATCAGAGTGTGTTTACACTAATTGTGAGAAGAAAATTTAAAGAAAGCATACTTTGGGGCTAAGTCAATGAATAATAATCCAAAATGAAAAAAAAAAGCTAAACAAAGCTAAAAATGTAACCTGACTTTGAAAAGATTCAGGAAGGGCCAATAAAGAAGACAAGGACAGAAAGGAGATATACAAATGAATAGTAAATACATGAATAGATGTTGGGCAACTCTTTTTAGTCATTATGGAAATGCAAATTAAAACCACAGTGAGACACCACTTTACACCCACTTCAGCTGGCTATAAATAAGACAGGCAATATCAAGTGTTAGTAAATGTAATGAGAAATTAGAATTCTCATATATTGGTGATGGATATACAAATACCACTTTGGAATGCAGAAGCACTCAAAGTGTTATTTATAATAACCTCAAAGTGGAAACACTACAAATACTGATCAACTGAGAGATAAACAAGAAATATAAACAAAAACAATCAAATAAATCATAATAGTGGAATACTATGCAGCCAAAAAAGGAATAAAGTGCTGTTTATATATACTACAATGCAGGTAAACAAAATACATACTATGCTAAATGAATACACAAATCCATATAGACAGAAAACAGAAGTGTTTGCCAAGAATAGGGTTGGGCTGGAGGATAGAATAGATGGTTTATAAACCGATGAAAATATTCTAGAGTAAATAGTAGTGGTCATTGTTGTAAAACTTTGTTTACCAAATTATTAAATTACACACAACACCAAATTAAAAAAAAAAAAAAAAAACGTGAAGGAAAAAATGACATGGTATTGATACATCCCAGAAAATCTAGGCATATGACAGTTAACAATCTTGGTAACTTCCTGGAAAGCTTAAATGGTGAGTTAATTTAATTAACTATTATAAATATTAAAAAAAAAAACATGGAAAGCAAGATAGTAAAATAAGTATAGGAAAACTGAACTGCCACCTTATGGAATTTTCCAGGGATGTGCTTATGGAGTAACTTTAATGGTTCAAGCAGAGCTTTTCTAGTAGGTTCACAGGAAAGACCCTTTAAAACTGCAACTCCTGGGGTCTCCCTGGTGGCGCAGTGGGTTAAGCAATGCAATATGAAGCAAAGCGCAGCCACTGCAGCATGAGTTCGATCCCTGTTGCCAGCCAGGGAGGGGACCCATATGGCGCAGCGGACTTCTCCTGCCATGCCCGCTGCTCCCCTCAGCAGTGTACTTCAGTTGACCTGCCTGTTCTGCTCCCCGCCCTCTATGGTGAATTCTCTCACACCCCCACACCTCTGGCACTGTACCCCAGTGCTTGTATGCATAAATAAATCTTTAAAAATAAATAAATAAATAAAACTGCAACTCCCACCACAAACTGAACAAAACGTATATTAAGGAGAACTACTTGCCATTTTAGAACTACCTATGCATCTGAGAACTGAGAACTACTTCCATTTTTCAATAAAGATGACAGGATATTTCAAGGCAGACTACTCAATTACCCAAACACTCAAAATGTACATGAAGGTCATAAATATTAAGCAAAAGGAGATAAAATACAGTGGTGCTTGAATCACAAACATTCAGTTCTCCATCAGAAGATCTGAAGTCCTTAGATGTGGTCATGTTACTAATCACAGGATTCTCTTAGGTATAGAATTACAAAGACATACTATACAAAGTATAATGTTTTATTTCACAAATAAACCCTATGAAGAACCATCTTTGCAAGAGAAAACTTTAGGTCAACAAATACTTGAAGGCAAAAATTTACCATCACCTTAGAAACCAAAGAAGATCCTTTCCTTCCAAGAAGATTTTCAGTTTGTATATTTTGGCCATAGGTTTGCTTGTCTTCATCAATATGTTAAAACTAAAGGTTGCATATGTGTACATGCATATGCATGTAGAGTATACTTTATGCATGGGCAATTGCAGATAGCTCTGTAATGTGTCTGAAGAAAGAGTAAGAAGGTTTCTATACCCACTAGTGAGCCAAGATGTTTGGATACATTTCCCTTTCAATCTGTCCTCCAAACCTGGGCACAGTCTGCTCTATAAATGAAATGATTATTAGACTTCCAAGGACACGAAGGTTATACAAAGAAAATTATAGCTAATCCTCATTCAATTTTACTTTGTGCCAAAAAGTATTGAACGTCTATGATTATTCTAATGTTGCCCAATTTTAACAATCATAAGGAACTAAAATTAAAATACATGTTAAAAGGTCTATTCTCTTGCTAAATGTGGCTAAAACTTTGGCAAGTGTATATAAAAAAATATTTTAAAAATCTGAAAGATGGAAAAATAAAAGGCAGACGTTAAGACCCAAAGAACAGTATGATGGTCAGTTCCCTGGGTTTTCTTTTTGCTCTTATATACTGGAATAGGTGCTACAGGAAACAGCAATCCAGAATAACAGAGGAAAACAAAAGAAGTCGTACTTTGTTTCTAGCTAATAATCCAAGAAAGGGCAACCTAGATAAACAGAAAGACAATAATTATCCTTATAAAACTAATCATCATAGACAAAACTCTATTCCCATCCCTTACTAGAAAAGGCTAAGTGGGAAGTCTTGCTTTCTTCACTCACGCATTGGTAATGAGACACTTCCTTACCGATGATATCAGAAGGGCAGTGAGTAGGAAGTCAGGTTTTTGATCTTTCACTAGTGGTACCAAGTCCCCCTCCCTATGAAATACCTGTACAGATTATTTGGAGATCCTAAGCTGACAGTCCACCAATTATTGGGGTTGATTGGGCATGAGGTAAGTTTCTGGTGTGATGAAATTATTCCCTGTATTGATTATTTTGTATATATTATGAAAACTCTTTGAAGTATATACTTAAGATTTTTGCATGTCACTCTATGTAAAGTTCATTAAAAGAAAGAATGTGAAAATATATTAAGCGATAGTTCCATGTATGCCACAGTTTCAATCTGTAGTTTTCAAATCAGAATGTAAGCAATGGCTATTATGACTGATAATTTATTTATCCATGTATAGGTTATATTCTATATTTCACAGGGTACAGAAACTTTAAGATCAATATTTTCTCTTCTAATTCTTTCTATTTGGAAATAAACCCACATAATAAAATATTTTATATTCAGAGAGAGTTTTTCTTTTGAAAGTTCTCGGTAATACTTTATTTATATTTTGAGCCTCCTTGGTGGCACAGGGGGTTAAGTCTCAGCACTATGAAGCTATTGGCAAGGCATCCATTATAGCACAAGTTCAATCCCAAGCTAGGGAGGTGACCCACATGGAGCAACAAACTTACTCCTCAGCAGTGCTTTTCAGTCAATCCACCTGTCTGCTCCTCATTCTGTCTCTGGTGAATCTTCCCACCTGCCCCCCCAAGCCCCACACCTCTGGCCTGCACTCCAGCTCTTTCTTGTATGCATAAGTAACTAAATTATAAAAGGTATTTAATTTATATTTTTATTGAGGTCAGGATGGTTTACAACACTGTGTATATCTCAGATGTATGTTACAACAATATACCCATAATCAAAAAACCCATAGTCCTCCACCATATTATATTGGGTGCCCTTCATACCCTACTTTCCACCCTTCTTCTCCCCTTCTGGAATCACAATTTTACAATCAGACTTCTATGCCTTCTTATTGGTTTGGTTCTGACTGATCCTATATTTTATTTCTCTGTATTCCACAAATAAATAATTTTTTTCTTTTTCAGACTTATTTCATTTAGCATAATACCCTCTAGTTCCATCCACATTGCCATGTTGTCTCAAATGGCAAAAGCTCATTTTTTTTAATAGCTGAATAGTATTTCTAATCCACTCATCTGTTCTTGGTCCCTTAGGCTGTATCCATAACTTGGCTACTAAAAATAGTGCTACAATGAAGGCATAAGATTACATAAAACCCTTTGAATTATTCTTTTTAAAAGAAGAAACCATGTGCTCTGTAGAAAAATGATTTAGACTAATTCTTGCTTTTCATCACACATATGCACACACACACAGGCACACACAGAACAACGAGGTAACTTCTCATTAAAGTAGTTTTCAAAGGGATGTTTAAAAAAATAATTTATATCTGCTGAGAACTGTTTCCCTTGAAATTGCTTTACTGTTTAGCAAGCAATAACACAGTTGACAGAGTTGTTGTGGCAGCTATACTATACAAATATAACCACAACAGTCTCTCCTGTAATGTGAACTTTTCCTCTCTCATCAAATACTGGAGTATGAATCTCCTTCCACTGACCTCACATAGCTTTAGTCACTCGCTTATCACCAATAAAATGTGTTGAAGTGAGGCTGTGGACTTCCAATGGAAGGTGAGAAAAAGCTTTATAGGTTCTGCTTTGGTCTCTCTAGATTATTTGTTTGTTGGATGTTCCCTCCCATAGCTCAGTATCATTCTGTGAAAAGCTGAAGACACATGTGTTGGGGTATCATTTAATAAGGTTAAAATATAAGCCTCCACCGCTTCCCCAGCAGGATGGTTTAGGTAGCTTGAAGAGATGAAGTGAATTGATAAGGTTGCTATGGGAAACAGGTAATAAGACTGAAAAAATTTGACCCTGAATGAGAAACAGATAAATTTGACCCCAAATGAGAAGCAGGATCAGGAAACATTATGTGTCAAAGGCCAATGCCCAAAACCAGTCATCCCAAAACTAACTGGCCAAAACCAACTCCCCAGTCATAAAAAGCCGGTGGAAACAGGCTATAAAAGGAAGCCTCAAATCCTTCTTCACGCTAGACCTCCCCTGTCTTGTTCTGCTGCTTGCCTGCTGCCTCTGGCATATATCCTGATTGTTCCCCACAACAACATGCATAGGCACTCTGATGGACAAGGCACCAGATACATGGATGAAGAAGCTTCCAGATGAATGCAGTCCCCAATAATTTATATATTTCCCAATAAAGATTCAGACATTATGCAGCAGAGACAAGTCATCTAAATTTTTGTTATATAGAACCTAGAAGACTTATGAAACAATTGTTGATTTACTCTACCTAGTTTCGCGATGGTTTGTTACAGAGCCATAAATAACTAAGTCATTTTCCTCCAATTTGCTTAATTCCCTTCAAATGAAGTGTTCTCATTATTCAAAATGGATTATAATAACTTCTAGCTGCATTATCTTTTTTGTAAGATTTTTATTTATATATGAATACAAATACGGGGTGACAGCCAGCGTTGTGAGGGGTAAGAGGATTCACCAGAGACAAAGTAGGGAGCAGAACAAGTGGATCTACTGAAATACACTGCTGAGGGAGCAGTGGGCGAGACAGGAGAAGTCTGCTGTGCCATGTCGGAAGCTCCCTAGGCAGGGATCAAACTCTTACTTCAGTGGCTGAGACTTAAATCCCTGTGCCACCAGAGAGTCGCTACCTACATTATTTTAAAGGAAATAGAAGTGTCTGAGTTCCTCCATTTGATTTTGGCTTGACTTGTAGTCACACTTTAGCAATATTATAGGCTTTCTTCCAAAGTTCATGTTCACTTTTGATGATAGATACTTACCTGAATCACTAAATATTTGTGAAAAACAGTACACAAGTTATGAGGGTTTCTGTATTAGTATGTAAATTCAGACTTTGTCATAGACCCGCTGGTGATCTTGGGTGATACTTTGAACCTTTTTAATAAAATTGAAATATTCATAGTTTATTCAAAAGGACTCTTGAGATGATTAAAGGCATGATTAAAGCACAGTGTTTGAATCAGGGTACACATTTCCAAATTTTCAGCTATTTTTGTTAGATACACTTGCTCACATATATGAAACATTAGTTTATCTGTAGACTGATTAGAGGTTTATACTCCTTCTCTACTCTAGAGCTGTTCTGTTCCCAAAGTGCAAATGATAGGGTGTTTGGCATCTCAATTGCTGGTGGTCCTTTATTCATATAATTGGGGCTCCTAGAAGATTTCACATCATTATTCAGTAAGCCATTTCGTTCCCAAGCCTTTAGAACAGCCACTATAGTAAAGAAACTCCTTGAGAAATGCTGCCAAGAATTCCCATTAAAAAGTCTAATAAATGTTTTCCAACTAATACACTATGTTCAGAATTTATAAGAACAATCTGGGGAAAAAAGGTCTTGGCAGTCATTTATTGGAATTATTACAAAGGTAAATTCATATGCAGATTATTGGACAGCATTCATTTTATCATACAGGAGCATTTTAAAATTAGTTTCGAAAAAGGGCACTCCATAATAAACTTTTAATTTCAAGAGTTGCACAAGGTAAGGGCTGAAAATTACAACAGGCCAGGTACCATGTCAGCTCTGATATACTACAACACTTCTTTATGAGCACATTACAATTCAGAGAGCTAATAATAAAAAGAAGTGATGCTGAGATGATAAATTGATGCTATGCAATTAGACCTATTAGAATTCACAAGAGTCGACAGGCAATAATCAAACCTTTTTCATGCTGCCCATTGCAATTATCTTTGCACTTAAGAATCAACAAAGCACATAATGACTTGCACTCGATTAAGGAATTCATGAGAAATGGAATTTTAATTAGTGTGTAGAAAATTTGGGCCATTTATTACTTTACAGGACAACAAATTGCAAAAACTAGTTGAGGAGTTAAAAACAGTCAGCAGTGATAGATGTTTGCAGATCATGGTGAGGTACCTGGGCAATGGAAATTTCCAATAGTTCCCCTCCTCCCCTGAAATTAAAATTAACAGAGTGAATCTACTATTGAGGACTGAAAAAACAGTAAGTTTATTTTTGATAGCATGGGTAATTGATAAAACAGATATCAAATCTGTTTCCAATTTTGACTTTCCCATACCACAGTATTTTATTTTACTCTCACACACACACACACTCACTCACTCACTCATATACAGGCCAAATTAAATTCAATATATCAGTAATATCTACTAATTGATACCTGTATATAGCAAAATAATATATATTCTTAAAAGAGGTAGGGTTAGTAATTCAATATGGAATTTTAAAAGTTCATTGAGTGAAGATTATGCTTAGTCAACTTGTGCATTTTTTAGCTAATTATAAAAAGCTCTAATGTAATGTTTGTTTTGAATAACATTTATTCATAACACACATTCTCTTTTAATACACTTGACTTTGGGCAAGAAGATTAAATTATCTTTGCTTGGTACATCTTAGATATAAATAATAGGCTTTGGCATACAACATGTAAGTTAATGGAAATTCATTTTTGTCAAAAATTTTCCTGGATATTGGCTAAAAGGTATCACATTTATAAATAGAAAATGTCAAATGCCACTTTGCAATACAAGTCAATTTAATAACATATTTCTCATGCCCAATTTGCCACATTTGAAAAGTTAGTCGTCAACCCAAATAGTTAAGGAAATATCCACAATCACTGGTACACTCTGTGAATAAATGGAAACAAAACAAATACTGAATATAATGGCTTTGCCCTCAGTTCATAAAACAAAGAGGAAAGGAAATCAATATCCATGAAAATAAATCATTGATTCAATCCCCAAACAAAGCCAAATTGTTCATGAACAATTCTGGAAGTTGTTATCTGCATTCTATTTAAAAATATTATTTATGTTTTGGTTGAAAATTATATTCACAATGTACGATTTGAATGTTCAAAATGCAGAAGGCATTTGTAGAAATATCCATTATGGCACCATAATTTTATATTATGATAATATAAAAAAATTAAAATTCTCATTGTGGTTTTGATAAGCATTTCCCTCCTAAGTTATTATGATGCCTGCTGACCATCTGTATGATTTCTTTGGAGCAGTGTCTATTTAACTCTAGTGCCCATTTTTTTTTATCAGGTTGTTTGTTTTCTTTTTTGTTGAGTTGTATGAGTTTTTGTATATTTTGTATATTCGTCCTTTACTAGATGCATGATGTACAAATATTTTCTCCCACTAAATAGATGCCTTTCATTTTAATGATCATTTAATTTTCTGTGTAGTTCGTTGCAGAAACTTTTCTTTACTTTGACTTTTGTTTCTCTTGATGATGGATTCAGGTTTCCAAAGAAATCCCCAAAGTCAATGTCATGGATTGGTTTGTCTGTTTTCTTCTATGAAAAAATGTTCATCATTATGCATCATCAGGGAAATGCAAATTAAAACAACATAAAATATTACCTCACACCTGTGATAATGATCTATATTTAAAAAACACACTGACATACATAAACAACAAATATTAATGAGGGCGTAAAGAAAAAGGACCTTAATATCCGGTTGTTAGGTATTTAGACTCATTCAAACCCTATGGAAAACAGTATGGAGTATTTCAAAATATCAGAAATGGATCTGCCAGATATTCAGCAGTTCCACTCCTCACTACCTAACTGAAGAATGCAAAAAACCTAATTCAAAATAATTACTCCTTGCTCAATGAAATACTATTTAGAATAAACAAATTAAAGACACAACCTAAGTGCTCAATGAAAGATGTGGTATAAATACACAATAGAATACTACCAACTTTTACTTTTTGTAAAAAAGATGAATTCTTGCCTTTGCAACAATACATATGAAACACTTAGCTAAATAAATCAGAAGGCAATAGACAACTATTGGATAATTTAACTCATGTGGAATATAATGGGGAAAAAATAAGAAAATGTAAAAGAGACCCTGGAAATGTGATTGAAGAATTGAGCAGACCAGATGGAAAGGATTAGAATAGGAACAAAACGTAGAGCAAGCCCATTGATAATGGTGAAGAATTTTGAGCTGTGGTTGTAGGCTTACTTAGGTGACATACATCTAAAGAGGGTAAATCTATACCCCTAAATTATACACAGTATTGTAAACCAATGTCACATCCACAAAAAAATGTTTAAAAATTAAATTTACATTTTTGAATGTTATTACTATAATGTGAAGTTTAAAAGCCCCCAATTATAACATTGGCAAAGATTTTGTGGCAGACTTTAAAGTTTTCCACCTCTACCTCCTTAATAGAAACTTAATATTAGGTGAATTTATTGCTGCAAGGAACAAATAATTTCATTTCCCAGGATTTTATGTCAACAGTGATCTCATGTGTTGTGTGAACCTCCAGAAAAGCTGTAAAATTAAAATGATACCAGGTTGCTTTTCTGTATTTTGTTTTTTGCAGTGATATACACTAACTTGATCATGGTTGCAAATCTATCAGCAATCTTGAGTCATGTGGTAGATAAATTTTCAAATTTACTTTTAAATATAGGCACCTTTATAATTTACAAAATTCCCACATGAATATTATTTTCTTATATTAGTTTTAAGAACTTTAAAAGTCACTCATGTAGTTGTATTTTTGTTGTTTTTTTCTTTCTCAATTTTATATATTGTTGCTTTTTCCTGAGTTAACTGATTTTAATCACATTAAAATAATTTGAGTGTATTCAAACAAAGGCATCAAAAGATACATTAATGTACAGACATACTAGGCTGAGTTAAATATTGCAAACATTTAGTGCTGAGCTACAGTGCAGCTAAAGTAAGAAATGTACACATTTTTCTGAAGTCACAACCATTTTTCTCTTAACCTGGTAGTGAATTTAAGAATGACCATTTTGTTTAACTCTCATATAAGCAGTTTTGCAAGACAAAGTTAGATGTCTTATACAATAATTGTGGAAGTGATGCAGATATATCCTGCATAGAACCACTATGTTGTCTTTGTCTTGGAAGAGGACTCATGACTATGTCTTGATTTAGCTCAACATTATCTTTATGTAGCTAAAATGATATGACTTCAGTACCATCTCCTTTCATATTATCTTTTCAAAAACTTAGAAGAATACATTTTTTGTTTGGTCCTTCGTGTGTTTCTCAAATATCAGGCCATTTGAATGATCTTTCAGGATATTTATTTCAGATGTGAGTGCTCTTATGACTACAAAAACAGTATTGCTCTACATTTGCACAAGACATATACCTTCCCTGGATTCTAAGCTTTAGGGATCCTCACATATAAAAAACACACATGGCAATGCACTTTTGTCTCTTTGGATATGGAGTTCAGCACTTAGTAGAGTGCAGTGTCTAATGCTAAACATCTGCTCCCATAATTAACACTGTTCATCCTCAGGAGCATGATTCTCCACTTCCTAATTTATATGTCAAAATAAACAAAGATTACTTTTGAATATCATGAACAGTCATAAATTGTGTAAATGATGCCATCAGAGATGGACATCATTTCATAGTGGAGGAAAAAATAGACAATAGCTTAGGAATGAAAAAAATGATGAACTAACTTGTCAAACTTTTCTTGCAAAAGAGCATGAGTGTACTAGATTTTCAAATAAAATGAATTCGTTTCCTAGCAGAAACAAGTATAAGTTTCTATCTGCTTCATTTATCAAATTGTGCTTTTGAGAGAGGTTCATGAACGAGTGTTGAATGTGTGACAGTTGTATATGGCAACTTTCAACATATTGCAATAATAATAATTCATATTATTGTCAAATATACCTGTTGATTTGATGTACAAACTTTAAAAGTTTACCTAATAAAGCAGTTCCCCAGTTGCTTATCCTAGGTCTTGCAAGTGTTAGGGAACAAATGGTTAAAATAATTAAAATCTTTGTGCCAAATTAATAAGGGCTCTCTCTGCTTTGTTATATAGTCCCAGTTTATAGATAAAAAGACACTTAGAGGAGGTCTAAGCCAGAGAACCTCATTCCCTTCTAGAAATCAAGTGACTTTCCAACAAGCCTTGCTTTATCCCACCATAGTTAACCTCAGAGATCAAGAAATTTGAGTATTTCTAAATCAAAGCCATGCAAATTGTTTTCTGCAGATTAGTGAGAGCACATTATTAAGGAAATTGTTAGGAATACACAATATTGAGATTCCACCCAAAACCTGATAAAGCAGAAGCTGTCAGAATAGGATCAGGGATCTGTTTTAATCATATCTCCAGTGAATTCTCAATGTACTACCAGTAGATACTTTGTTTAGAACCTATTGGTGGTCAAAATGTGGTCCAAGACTTGGAATAGTGGCATCTCCCTCCCAAGAACCGCAAAGTAAAAGAAAAATCTCAGACCCCACCACAACTTCCAGAGTCTTTATTTTCACAACATTTGTAGGGAATGCATATAAACATTAAAATTTGAGAAGTACTGTTCAAAAAGTCAGCAGAACTTACTGCACATGAATATACTGTAGCTGAAGCAAACTGTTATGAACATAACAGTAGCTTAAGCAAACAGACTACATATAGTAGATATCCAATAATGGTATATATACAAAACTGTTAGATTGGACATAACTGTCGTTTAAGCAACCTGATAGACTGCATATAGTAAAAACTCATTGATTTAGACTCTGAAATACAAATCAGGATTATGTATTTCTGACATTAAAAAAAAATAGCATACAGGAGCTTAAATAAAATGCAATGGGTGCTAAAAATAGCACAACCTATGCTTTCCATCAAACCCCTCCCTTAGTATGGCTTCACTTAGTTTTATGTTACAGGGACTGTAACATATATCAATTTTACAAAGCAAATTAAACAAAGCAAATATTTTAAATCTGCTTCCAGAGAGTGGCACATTTTGCTTAGCTATTCAAAATGTAAACATGATATAATCAAGTGGATGAATAAGAAACAGTCTTTTAAAAGTTTCAGCAAATCCTAGAGTCTGCTGCTACTAACAATGTTTTGATCTTTCTCACCTTTACCCTTAAAAAAGACCAGACATTAGGTGAGTAGGTCAGACATTTAAGAAAAAAAAGATAGAAAAATAAAAGTGTGGAATTTGACCCAAAGGAAGGTTATTGAATATAGTCATCAAAATAGAAAAATGTGAATTTTCAGTGTTTAATCAGTCACTGTTAAAACTCCAAAGCAAAAAGCAAAAAAAAACCAAAAAACAAAAAAAATCCTGAACCTCGAAGGCCACATTTCAGAGATAAAGTTGGAGGCAGGTTTTTGATTTAAAAAATCTATCTTCCCTTATTATTTAATGATGATTACTCTAATATATTTTATTATGTTTTAGATTTGAAAACAACTACATATGTTTTGGAATTGTCACAGATTATACTTCCATAAGTGCATTATTTACTTGACCCTCTGATTCATTATTGCGAAGTGGGTGCTGCATACTTCTTCCTTGAAAAAAACTAATTATAATAAAATTAGCAATCATAGCTAGTCATTTAATGAAAACTATATACCAGGCATTGTGCTATATATTATGCTTACATTATCTCATTTAATCTTTACAATGGCTCTATGAATTGTCTGTTATTACCTCCATTTAATATATGAGGAATATGAACTGAAAAATCTGGGTAACTAATTCCAGGGGTTATATATACATAAATACACACATAGTTTAAATCTACTTCCATGCAATTGCTACTATCTAAAAGGACCTGGGTGACTAAAAAAAATAAGTACAGATGATAATATTTGAAAAATACACAATCAAGAGGCTTTAATGATACACTCTCCATCCTGAACAGAATCTTACACTTCTGCCAGTCTACAAATTGGGGGAAAATAAACTGCCAACAATAAGGGAACAGATAAATAAATTACAATATATTAACTCAAAGGAATATTTAACATCATTAAATAGTAATTGTAAGAATGCTTAATTACACAAGAGCACCCTGAGGATACAGCATTTATTACAAACATGAATTCTCTATTATATTTACTATGATATATTGTATATAAACATAAGTAAATAGGTTTAAATAATATAAGCAAATGCAAATACCAACTGTTAATAATAGTAACTATCTTTGGGCATTAAGCTGATGGAGAATTTTTGTTCTTTTTTCTTTCTGTGTATTCACTAGAATTGATTTCTATGCAAAGTTTAAAATCTGATAATTAAAAATAATTATGCTAAATTTATAAATTGTCAATTTCTAAAAAAATCTCAGAAAAAAAATAAGTTTGAAAAAGCTATCACTTTTGGTTACACATGTATTTAGGGAGATTTAAAAGAACATTGACTTAGATGAACTGATATGTACTGAGTCTATACAAAATTTTGTTGTAAACTGTATATTTATCTGTCTGTGGGTAGTTTTGTTCCTGTGTCCATAATATAATAAGTTTTATCTTCTTCAACATAACAGATACATTTGAAATATTTTAGTTTATCATAATAGAAACATAGTAATGAGTTGTAATATACTGAAGACCCAAATGAAAGTTTTAAATAAAGCTAAAAATCTGCAATCATGGAGTTGTATGTACATGAGAACTTTTTTTAATAAATAATATTTACTAATACTTTTTCTGTGTCTAATATGGAGAATCAATTTTTTTCTTTGGGGTATCACTTTCAACAACCACACTTGGGACAAAAAGCCTTCATGGATAATCAGTAAACTGACCGAGGAAACTATTAGAATAAAGGTACTTTCTAAACATAGGTTACTCAAAGAAAACAGCGATGCCCACCAAAGCAGGCTCAGAAGAACCAAATGAGCAGAAGTTATACACATGAAGAAGGACCTTGTAAGAAAGAGTGAGCAAAGTGCAGGCCCATGTGAAATGACTGGGCAGTGACTCACCTCCCTGCTGAATTCAAGGACTCCTTTGGATGCCTCTGTCTAGAAGTCCTCAAATTTCAAAGGCTGCTTTGGAATTTCACTTAGTCTTCACTAGATCCACAAAATGCGACAATTGTATTTCAGGTAAGGCCTAAACCCCTCATCTACTAAACCTTATCTAATGGGATAAGAGTAGGTTCAGAGAGGACTTGGGGACTTTGGGCAGAAAGTAGAGGTGGACAGAGGCCTGTGGTGATGGAGCACATGTGTCTTTTACAGGTTTTCTTTGAACATCCCGAACCAGCAATGAAAGATATTTTACAAACCACTGTTAGAAAACGATGGAGGATAAAGAATAGAGAAATGAGAAAGGCAGCACCTTAAAACCAGAGACCTGGCTCACAGAAGGAGGTGGGGGTAGAAGGGATTCACAGCCATTAACCCAACTATATAAACAAAGATCCTTAGGTGCCAATGCCTAGATCACAAAGCATAAGATCCTAGCAGATATCTGACTATACGGCTATAGGGAGTGTCAGGCCAAAAGTAAAGACAGGAGACTGAGCTCTATCTCCTGAACCCACTGTAGTATCTCTGTAGCCCATTGTAGAATCTCTGGTCCCTTTCAAATTCTACATATTTGATTCAAAGTCAATAAGGAAGCCATTCCATGAAAGAGTGAGTCTCTCCCAAAGAGAAGAAGACTATATCTATCAATGCAGTCTCTGCACTGACACCAGACAGCTATTTGTCTGCCCTCTTGTGATTATGCAGGTGATTCTCTTCACCAACTCTTGCCTTTGCAGGGCAGCAGCCTCCTGCCTGCCCATGACCTGTACCATGCTGTGGTTTCCTTTCACTGACCTCTCTCAGTGGAGGCAGCTCTCTTCAAGAGGGCCCACCTACAACCATGCAGGTTTCTCTCAGCAAATCTGTCCCTTTCAGGTCAGCTCTTCTTGCTCACTTGTGTCTATGCAAGTGTCTAAACTTTACTGTCCCTTTTCCCAATAAACCTACTCTCTAAATATAACTAATGGCTCTACCTCATAGAGAAACTGCCTCATGGAGAAACTTGCCTGGAAACTCAACATGTGCCACTTAACAAGAAGCTCTGGTGAAATCTTTCTCAGAGTGAACCTAAGAACCCCGCTCTCCAAATCCACTGACTCCAAAAGTGACATCAGAAAACATATCCAAAACTTGTAAAGTTGAAAGGGAGTTCTGTCAGTGAATGTTTGGGCTTAATTTATGCCTTAATATGTAACAGGATGACCCCAGGAAAAGGGGAGTTTCAGATTCCCTGCCCCACCAAAAGGAGGATGGAGCTGAACAGGGTGGAGTGGAAGATGGAAAGGAGACTGGAGAAGGAAGGAAGCAGGACAGATTGCAGCAAGGAGACCTGGAGGAGGCACATGGAGCAGAGAGACATGTAAGAAGCTGTGCTTGCTTCTTGGTCCTGAACTGGTTGGAACAGATGCAGGTGAGAGATCCATGGGAGGTTAACAATGGCAACTTTTATCTTAATTTTGATTTGTCTCTTTTTCTCCCAGACTTGTCTGTTTCTGACCCTTTTCTATGGGTCCCCACTGGAAGGTACTTTCAATTTGTGGCCGGCTTTTGGACCTTGCTTTGGGCCAGTCCTGTTTGATTGGACATTTATCCATGAGGGATGGGTAACTTTGGGTGCTAGATTCAGAAGCTATATTCTTTTGTCTTTTTTGTATGTCTCACTAATTATATTAAAGTCCCTTTCCTTTAAAGGTCTTAAATGTTTTGTCTTGATGCAGTGGATGATAAAATCTACTTAGAGCAGGGAGGTTTGTGGATTCTGGGGTGCCCCCTCCCTGTCCTATAATAAATGGACTATTTTACAACTCTTAAGTGTAAAGGAGTCTTGTTTAATAGAGTTGCAAATTATTTCTCTTCAATGAAATGGATAATCCCAAAGATTACAATTGATGGGCCTATAAGATATTCAATAGTTTGAATCTAATTCAGAAATCTTATTTTCATATTTCTTATGAAATTGCCACTTATATCTAGATGTTGAAGTATTTAAATTAAATAAACCTCATTAATTAAATGGTTAAATGCAATCATTGTGTTTTTATGTTATATTTGTATGTCATACTTTTAGCCTTTTGAAAATGACTCTTTAACATCACAAAAGTCCAGATTGAGACATACAAAATAATTGGCCTGTGTTCTAACCTGTTAAGATTATAAAAGACAAATATAGAGTGAGGAATGTTACAGACTGAAGGAGTTAGGCAGAGGAACACATTAGCTAACTATAAATAATATTCCAGGATTGAATCCTGAACTAGATACTTTAATATAAGAGGAATTAGTAGAATTAGTGATGTCAGTTTGAAGAGGTGTGGTTCAGAGAGCAGCGTTCTTGGGTTCTGTCTAAAAAAAGCCTGGGGTCCTTGGGTTACCTCTAAGAAAAGTTTCATTAAAGCTCCCCTTTCAGGGACTTGTAGTGAGCTTTCCTAGGAAAGTTTCCTTATGAGGCAGAGGCATTTAGTCATATGCAAAAGGATAGGGTTATTATAAAAAGGGAAGGGAAGTAATTGCACAGACACAAGTGAGCAGAAAGAACTGCCTCTGAAAGGGACAGGTCTGTTAAAAAGAGGCCTGCATAGACACGGGCAGACAGTTTTGGGCAGAGAGGTACCTCTGATGCTTTGCAAAGGGAGAAGGTTGGAGAAGAGAAACACCTGCATCATCACAGGCAGGCAGCAGAGCTGATGAATCTTGCCAGTGCACAGATTTCACTGACAATCTTCTCTTTTGGGGTTGTTAATGTCTGTTTAATTATTTCTAAGGTTGGTACCTAAGGATTTTTTCTATATTTGGTTTGACTCAGTAAATGAGGAAGGACAGGTGACTTTTACAATGGCCCTCAATCGCTATATCCCCACCTGCTCTGTCCCACAATCTGCACCTCCAGATACTTTGCTTGTTTAACCATTTCTACCCTTACCTCCAGCTTCTGGCCTTGTGTGAAGCAGTTTTGGCTTTGTGATGCTTTCTTCCCAAATTTTCTAAACCGCCTCTATCGATAACATTTTCTGATCCATAGTCACACGTGCTTCATTGCACTAATACTTCACCAGATAGTAACATTTTAAGATATACAGAGTAGATCAATGTTGATTTCCAATGTTAATTTCTGAGTATTGCAATTATGTAATAGAATCGTTTCTAGGAAATGCATACTAAAATATTTTTTTTTCATTTTTTTATTAAAATATTTTAAAATTTATATATACTTGCCATTAATTGTAATCCCCATGTATTCCCCATCACCATCTCACCAGTGCACCATCACCTCA